>CABEEJ010001248.1:123847-136475 GCA_901482245.1 Timema douglasi | reverse complement strand
AGCTAGTTCTATCCAGTCCACCTCATTACACTCTATCCCTATCTTTAGCTAGTTCTATCCAGTCCACCTCATTACACCCTATCCCTATCTTTAGCTAGTTATAGCCAGTCCACCTCATTACACCCTATCCCTATCTTGAGCTAGTTATATCCAGTACCCCTCATTACACCCTATCTCTATCTTGAGCTAGCTGTATCCAGTACCCCTCATTACACCCTATCCCTATCTTGAGCTAGCTGTATCCAGTACCCCTCATTACACCCTATCCCTATCTTGAGCTAGCTATAGCCAGTCCACCTCATTACACCCTATCCCTATCTTTAGCTAGTTATAGCCAGTCCACCTCATTACACCCTATACCTATCTTTAGCTAGTTATAGCCAGTCCACCTCATAACACCCTATCCCTATTTTGAGCTAGTTATATCCAGTACCCCTCATTACACCCTATCCCTATCTTGAGCTAGTCATATCCAGTACCCCTCATTACACCCTATCCCTATCTTGAGCTAGTTATATCCAGTACCCCTCATTACACCCTATCCCTATCTTGAGCTAGCTATATCCAGTCCCACTCATTACACCCTATCCCTAACTCAAGCAAGTTCTATCCACTCCACCTCTTTACAACCTATTTCTTTCACTTTCATTATAGAGCTATCCTCCCATCTGCTTCTAGATTTCCCCCATGGGCTCTTCACATTTGGTTTTCCAGTCAGTTCACTGAACAAGGTTCTATAATCTCTCATTCGCGCTGCATGTCCTGCCCACTGTAATTTGTCAGACTTAATTATCCTAACAATATCTTGTAAGTACAGGGTATGTAACTCCTCATTGTGTAATCTCCTACACTCCAAGCAGCCTCAGCTCTGTTTGAACCAAATGTCTTCCTAACCAACTTGTTTTCAAACACCCCAAATTTGTTTTTGTCATGATAGGTAAGAGATCATATTAGACGTTCAGAAAGAACAACTGATAAAAATTATTGTTTTGTGTATTTTGAGTTTTATAATCTTTGAAAGCAGGCACAATGTCAACGACTCAATGATCAAGTAATATCATGCATTTTTCGACTGTCTTTTCCTAATTTCCAATCTAATATTGTTAATGCTAGTCAAAATTGTTCCTAAATATTTAAACTAGCCCTGATAAGTTTGCAACAATCTCTAAATTATCGTCTCAAATCTGTGTTCCCTGTATGATCATATACTTAGTCTTCTCAGCGTTAATTTCTAAACCTATTTCCTCACTAGCCTCTAAGGAAATTTCTGTATTTCTTGCAAAAGCTTCCTTACTATTGTCCAATAAAGCCTAATTATCTGTGTATCCTAGTAGCTGCATTGTACCGTTTAATGTCAACCCTTCCTTACTTTCTTAAATTACCCTAATAGTGTACTCTTAAGGATAGATTAAAGAGTAATGGGGAAAGTGCATCCCCTTGTTTCAACCCATTGTTATTTTCAAAGGTAGCTGATAAGGGAGATCCAACCTGTTCGTACCCTGCCACGTGTCAGTTAAACATACTTTATTTGGGTATCCCAAACTTAACTAAAAGTCCATATGATTTGTTTCTTTTAACTGAATTATAGGCCTTTTTAAAATCTATGATAGTTGATAGATCGGCATGTTGTATTTCCACTTCCTTTTTTTTCTTCTAATATTTGACAAAAAGTTAAAATCTGCTCTGCTCTATCTTTTTCTTTGAAATCCACACTGATTATTATACCAATCATATCCTCTGCATAAGGTGTCAATCTCATTAAAATTTTGTTGTAGTGGGAAACCGTACTTCTATAATCATTACACTCGGTTTTATCCCCATATTTTGAAAATGGATATTATATTACTAACTTTTCACCGTCTCCCTCTATTAACTCTGCTGAAATTGAATCTATACCTGGAGCTTTATGAGTCTTTAACTTCATATTGGTGCACCCCCAAAACGTCTTCCGATCAGTTCCACGCTTAACTGAAGGTGGGATCACTCTAGCGGACTCAAGGTGTATTACAAGAAGGGTGAAGTTGCCGAGACCAGCCAAACTCACCCTTGTCCGAGCCTACCTTCAAGGCAGACTGAGTCTCGCTATCCCACTTTGTTAAATTAGTTTTAGGGAATTTAATAATTCTAAAATTATGTTTCTCTGTAAATTAAGATGTAAATATGTTAGGTAATTTAAGTAAGTTAGCCGTGTTATTTAGTCCATAAGTAAGATAGTAAGAATATGACATTTAATTGTAATTTTAACACTCAATTATAATATATTTATACTTGCGGAAATCACCCCTAAATGTACAGTAAATGCATTCGATCATGCACCTTTATTTAACACTAAAAAGCAAGGCTACCAATCTTATTCGACATTTTATTAATAGTTTTCTCTCCATCCCTTCTCCTTGGGTATGCGCCATCCTTCGGCTGCTTCCCAAGGCTCCCCTATTGTCCTTTTCCCTCTTTACCCCTCTAGGGTACACGCCATTGGCTGCTTCCCAATCCCTCACCCACATTTCCTTTCCATTTATCCCCCTCGCCCTGTCCGCCTCTTTTCCACACAGCCCTTCAATTCATCTGTTCTTTCACACCAGGGGATTTTGCACCCATACTAAAGCAAGGTCATCACCCGTAGAGCTCACTCCTTAACTAAACATCACACCATCGCCATCCAAAACGTCCCAAGATTTCATAGCCACGTGATGCAGCCCACCATTAATACGGTCAGCCGTAAACAGAACCAACAATCGAAACATATTAGCTTCTTTCACTTCACTAAATCTTGGTTTTGGGACTAATGGTTCAGCAGTATGGATTTCGATCACTTCGTCTAATTCAGATCCTTCATGAACATTCAAAATATGACTAAAGTGGCTGTTCCATCTACTTAAAACATTGCTTGTGTCTGCCATAATATTACCATTCTCATATTTGACTAAATTGGCCCTAGCCTGACAACTTTTCCTCTACCCATTAATACCTATTTAAATTCCCTGATGTTCTTATTTTTTCTATGTGATTCTAACTCGCAAAATTTATCTTTTAATACTCTCTCAATTTGTTTCTGAATACAATACTGGCCTTTCTTTACCCATTGCTAAATGTATCTAAGCCCAAATCACGGTGCCTTTCTAATCAATGTAATTTTATTTCCCTTCTTTCCTGCTCAATAAAAAAATATTGTGGTTTAGTAAAAGAACAGGGTTTTTTCCCCTCTAAATTTGAAATTAATTTTAAAACATGGCAACATACAGTATTATGATTATAAAGTGGTGTTGAAATATAACATTTCATTCTTTAAATTAGACAGATACTACACAAATACATTCTTGGTATTTTGTTTGCAATTCATAACTATATTAGGTCAGTATCTCACAGAATTCTTGTTTACTATTTTGGGTGTGCAAAGTGCGGAACACGACTAGTTTTGTATAGTGGTCCGCACAGATGGTATTTTTATTTGCCCCTTTTTGGCACCTCAGTAGTCCAAGTATTTAAAGTGAGTGTGTACTAGATTTGATGTATACCCCAGGGAGTGGGTAATGGTATAAATGTACTATTTAGTGCTCTGGCAGTACCCTCTGGGAAAGGACCAGCTATAGTACAATTTTGTATGGACACCTGTTTGTTAGTCATCGACTAGTGTAACCCTAACTAAAGTCATCTTACTGTTTATTATTTTGGATGTCGTTCCTTTGTCTAGTCAAGTTAGGTAGCTTGTCCGACATGTAACTTGGTATCTCTAAAACTATAGGTTTAGGCGTTTTGCTTTATATGTTGCTCACTCTCCATGTTCTCTTTTTAGACCTTTTTGGTGGAAGTCTGGCGCTAGCCTGGCTGTCTTGAAATCCTATACCCACTATCAACTTAACTTCCATTTGACTGTTGCCGTGTCGCCTTGGACACGTTCTTTTCTCGTGCTACGGGTAGTTCCTATGATTTTGGAGTTGTTAAGTCCTATCATTAACTGTTGTAACCCTATATAACATTTTTTTGTTAATTGTATAATAAATATATTTTTGTTACCTATTCAATTCTTTTGCACTTATGAAATATGTACCCCTACCTACCTGCCTACATATATATAGAGAGATAAATAGATATCTGAGAGAGGTGGTAGATACTCAAAAGGTGACTGGAATATAAAATAGAAAGTGGGATGGAAGAAGGCCTATCTGGATTCATAAATGGTAAAGGAACCAGAAATGCCATTGGTATGCTGATAATAATTTCACAAAGAGTGCTGGAAGTAAAGGAATAAGTCTACATTGGTTTCATCTACTGGAAAAAGGCAGTCGATAGAGTGACACGGAAGAAAATGATGGAAATACTTGAAGATCAGCATCAACTAGAGTGTCGGAAGGCTGATTGCAAACCTGTATTTAGGACAGTGAGTGAAGGTGACGCTGAATAAGGGAGAGACCAACAGAGTAGAGGAAGAGGAGTGAGACAGGAATGCTGTTTGTCACCCAGTCTGTTCAACTTGTATGGTGAGTGGCTGGTAAGGGAAGCCCTAGATATACGTGGCAATTCCAGGATAGGAGGACGTGGCATCAACACTATAAAATGTGCAGATGATCTAGGATTGCTGGCCAAAAATAATGAAGCGTTGCAGTAAATGATGGACTGGATAGTGCAGAAAGGGAGAAGACATGGTATGGAGATCAACATAGAGAAGTTAAAAGTGATGGTGATTTAAAAAAATGAAGAGCCGCTGAAAATCAAAATCGGAAACCAGGAATTGGAAAACAGAGCGGTTCAAGTAGCTGGGAAGTCTGCTGATAAAGGATGCCTGCTTCACCAAGAAAATTGGGTCAGGGATCATCATGGCCAAGGAAGCTTTCACAAGAAGAACTTACTGCAATCCAGAAAGTTGAGTTTAAAACGGAAGAAGAAACTAATGTAATACTACATTTGGAGCATCGCACTGTATATAGCAGAAACTTGGTTTCTTAATAAGATAGAAAAGAAATACTTTGAAAGCTTTGAAATGTAGTGCTGGAGAAGACTTGAAAAGATCAGGTGGACAGGCTAATAAATGAAGAAGTCCTAAGAAGAGCGGGTAACAATTTTAGATTAGATTCTTTGGTGCAAAGCAAACTGAATCGGATACATCCTTAGAAAGAACTGTCTTCTGCACGACTTCATAGAAGGACGCGTTGAGGGAAAGAGGAGCTTAGGAAGAAGCAGAATTCAAATATTAGATTACATGAAGGAAAGAAGTAAATTCTGGGATCTTAAGAAAGAGGCCAAGGGCAGGCTGCATGTTGAGCTAAGTTCACTTACAAAAGGAATGGAACTATTGTGAGACAACACACAATAATAATAACGTTTTTATGAACAACAAGGGCCATAGTTTTGAAAGTTGTTAGTCATTAGTGTATAACTCGATGCTCTATCGTAATTTCGCCAGGACCTAATTTTGAAACATATTAGCTGAAAAACCTTAAGTCACACTAGCGACTTGTGGGAGGATACACCTCGCCAGAAATAATATGGCGCGAGACAGAACTTGTATATCGATTAGAGCAACTTGAGACAAGATAAACGCGCCTTTCAATCTTCATTTGAAGCGTTCAGAAAATGATTTTATTACAAGAAAAGTGGCATATACAAAATATATATAAAAAAATAAAACTATATCATTGCTAAAGATTTATTGTTTAGTCCTTCAGTAAAACCAATCTGAGTAATATAGGCACCGTGATAGACGTTTATGGCTCTAGTAAAAACGCATAAGGCTCTGATGTAGAAAATTTTTGAGACTCTTAGATTACACAGTTGATAGTAAATGTACAGTATTGTAACATACATGAACGAAATAATAATAAAATATGGTTTCAAATATGTTAATACTAGATATTATTTATGCCAATATTTTAATAAGAGAGGAAGCTTATTTAAAGCAGGTTGTGTTACAGTTTTAACATTTAGAAAATCATTGTTTATTATGGCGATGTAAAAAGCTATTTTGATGTGTAATGTAAGCTCAAAGTCATTTTTCTCAACATTTTCAGAAGAACCAGGTTCCACTGCTATGTAGTAATGTTGTAAGCACCTTATTCTACATTTCCCATCAAGTTTGCTCATTTCGCAATTTTAAATATAGAAACTGTGGCACCTTAAGCCTTCCAATTTTAAACGGTTATTTTGATGAGTAATGTAAGTCCAAAGTCAATTTTCTCAAAATGTCCATAAGAACCAGATTCAATAGCTATATAGGATTATTATAGGTACCTAGCACTACAATCCCCCCAAGTTTGCTCGTGTCGAAATTTCCAATATAGAAATTATGGCACCTTAAAACTTTTGATTTTAGAGAACTAGTTTCATGTGTGATATAGGTTCAAAGTCAAATTTTTCAAAAATGTCTGTAAGAAGCAAGTTCCACAGATATTTAATATTATTGTAGACATCAAGTACTACAATCCCCATCAAAAGTTCTCGTGTCACAATTTCAGATATAGAAACTGTCTCATCTTAAACCTTTTGATTTTAGAGAGCTAGTTTTATGTGTGATGTAAGTTAAAAGTTAAGTTTATCATAATTTCCAGGCTCTACATCTATTTAGGATCTTTTTCTTATTGGATTCATATTAGAATTCCAGAAAAACCATGTTCTCGTGTCGTAGAATAAATTTGGCGTTCTTGTAAACTATATTCGTTGTTTGGTGCTGTCTATTAGATTTTATTAAATTATTATTTTCTTTGACGCTCTCTATGAGAAAGCTTAGAACTATACCATTGCTTTAGCACCATCTATGATTCTCTTTAGAAATATACTCACGTGTTAGTATTATTCATTTTTCTTATATTGGTTAAAACTATTAGTTTATTACATCATATATAGCTCTGGAGTTATCCAGTCCCTATATCTTTTAGTAATATGATCGGTATAGTTGACTAGATTTGTTCTGTTAAGCCTAAGCGAAGCTTGATATTTGATCTGGCCAAGATTTTCGTGTTAATCTGTAGCACGTAGTTTTTGTGAATTTAATCTCTAGGCTTTATTATAATAATTATAAAGTAAGGTTAGAAATGCTGCAATACTCGCGCTACTACAACAATGGTACTGTAATTTATTATTTTTTGATAACAATTATTCTTGTATCTTTATAAATTTACTCTCATATTTATGAAAGAGAAATATCTGGGATGGAAATACAAGTATTTTAAAATATACGGGGAGAAAAATAAAACCTTTCTCACTGGTTCAATCATTTCATAAGACAAAATTGTCAACTATTAAAATATGTTAAGTCTTCTTTTCTATCAAAATACACATATGACAACTTTGCATGGGAAAGTTTATTAATTCATCCAAAATTGTATTATTTGTTATTGTTATTAGCACCGCGTCTTACTACCCGCTCGGGTTATACGCACTTACGCTAATGTGTAATGGTAGGGTGATTGTGAGATGNACGCTAATGTGTAATGGTAGGGTGATTGTGAGATGAAATGAAGGACCTACAGTTTAACGTGGAATCCGAACCACGGTGGAGGCCTGGCATTCCTCACATTCACAAGATGTCTTGTCAGAGGTGAAGGAAGGGTTTGGTAATCAGATAAATCTTTGCCGGGACCGAGGATTGAACCCCGGCCGCCAGCATAGAAGTCTGACACCTTACCCCTAGACCACCAGGTCACCCATATTCTTATTTAATTTTCATAGACTTTTAAAGCTAGTTTACATGTTTTCTAGTCCTACTCATCACAAGACATTGTTATTATAACCAAATCTCGCAGATTACAATGGGCAGAATGTGCAGTGAAAATGGGAGATTCTAGAACCTATATTCAGGGTAATGACTGGCAAACTCATTGGAAAGAGATCATTGCGAAGACCTAGACAGAATGGGGAGGATAGCATTAGAATAGACCTGAAAGAGATAAGGTGGACTGGATAGAACTGGTTCTAGATACTTTTGTAAGTCCAGCAATGAACATTCAAGTTCCTAATACCATAAAGTAAACCTAAGTAAATCAAACTATAAGAAATTCAATGTTTTCCAGCACTTATATACACAACCAAAAGCAAATTTCCGAGTATAACAAAAGAAATATTGTGAAAAAATTCTAAACTGTTGGAAAAATCATTACAAAACTCGCCTAATACATTTGATTAAGCTCCCCACATAACAAATGTTTGTCCACACTTAAACTTGTCAATGATTTAATATATTTATTAATACGCATTACCCATTTACAAATATTTCAGTTTTCTTTTTTAAATAACAAACCTAATTCTTGTAATTGAGTAATCACAGTTTTATTATCTTGATTAATAAAAGTTTGAATGTTTTCTAACCGATCATGACACATCTAAACTGTGTATGAGCAGATCATCAAACATTTAGAGTATGTAGGAAATATTTTAATTTAAAAAAAAACCAAGCTCAACCCAACTTTTGATGTGTGAAAAAAAGACCTAATAAACTTAATCTAAACTTTCATGTTTGAATAAATAAATATTTCGTTTAACTATATTGTTGTTAGAATAATTTGGTTAGAAGAAGACAGCCAACTAGAATAGGACTTTATAAGACCACGCTACAAAATAACAATTACATGTAGGTGAGTTTTCTGAGAATTTTTTTTTGAACAATCTAGAACTATTTCACAACATTTGTTTTTTACCATACCATGGCATAAATTTGCTTGTAAGGGTTAGAAAACATTAAATTTCTCATAATTTGACAGAGAGAAAAAATTTGCTGTGTGCACACTTTATATCCCAAATAGGCCCACACGATTCAGTTAATTATTGACATGCATATCCACAATATTTACTTCTATTTTTCACTCTTTTGGAGAAATCATCTATTTTTAAAACATTCCACCAACTGCACCCATTGACAAATTTGTCCCTGACGTAATCTTATAGACTTACAGAGGTGAGTTAGGGAACATATGATAGGGGGGGCCTCAACATTAAACAAAACTTATAATTCTTTTGTTAATTAATGTTATCACTACATCCCACATAAGCCTTAGAATGGTTAGTAACATATCTCATTAAAATAATGATAAAACATTTCTTACGTAGGCTTAATCTTTTATTTTCACTAAAAACCCTTTTAACCTGTATTTTCTACAACAGCTTTTCTTTTTTTCTCATTTATGGAAGGAGCAAACTATTAATTTTTTTTAAAAATTTGGATTAAGAAATAACCAACTAACATTTATCTGTAGTACTAATACTACAAGAGGTTACGGTTG
Organism: Timema douglasi; assembly: GCA_901482245.1. Classification (NCBI taxonomy): domain Eukaryota; kingdom Metazoa; phylum Arthropoda; class Insecta; order Phasmatodea; family Timematidae; genus Timema; species Timema douglasi. The sequence continues at coordinate 127,266 of CABEEJ010001248.1, read as the reverse complement.
ACCAGCAAGTTGGGTTTGGTACTGAGGAAAGAAACTGATGAAATGCTACATTTGGAGCAAAAACTTGGATTCTCAGGAAGATGGAAAATAAATAATTGTAGAGCTTTGAAATTTGGTGCTGCAGAAGACTTGAGAAGATTAAGAGAGAAGAGAACTATTTTAGACATAATTATTCAATACGAAGCAAACTGGATCAGACACATCTTAGGAAGAACTGTCTTCTGCACAATGCTATAATTTTATAAGGAAAGGTTGAGGGAAACAGGAGATGAGGAAGAAGAAAGATTCAAATATTGAATGACATGAAGGAAAGAAGCAAATTCTGAGAGCTCCAGGAGGAGGCAGAGGACAGGACGTGTTGGTGGTCTAAGTTCACTGACAAAAGTAATGGACCTCTCATAAGAAAGAACACATAATAATAATAATAACAACAATAATGTAAAAGCAATTATAATACACTTAAATTAGAGATAAGTGCTCACTTAATCTGTATAGGACATGTTTTAAGGGGTTGAAAACTGAAGGGAATATTAAGTTGATATATTGTAAAAGGCTAAACCACTAAAAGTTTCAAAGGAATGATTTTTACAACCTTCTCTGTGAGGTTTGGAGGACAGTGCCTGAGATCGAAAAATATATTGTGGTTTCATCCATTAAGGATAATTGCTCCCGACTGTATATCACAGAGGTTGTGCCACAGCCACTTAAACTGTGAAGGAAATGGATGCTACAACAAAATGGAAGTTGTTGGAGTTACTGGGACGAAAATACTCTGGCTTTGACTTTCTCTCTTCCTGGCTTGACATAGAAGATGTTCTTTTCTGGTGGTGTTAATGCCATTAGCAGTATTATGAGGTTGACATCTTCACCAACAATGGTAACCAAAGGATGTGTAGCAGCTTTGTCATTTGCAGTTTGTATAATGGTACCGTCAGAATCACTAGTAGCCACTCGTGTTTTGATGCCTTTGGCTGTCATTTTTTGTGACAGTAACTTAATAAGCTGGAACTTGTTCTTGTTTGCTAGCATGTGCTCTTGTTGGACAGTAGTAACCTCCATATGGTGATCAAAATGTATGTCCACTGACGATTTTGTAGCTCCTCTCTTGTTTTTCTGCTGTCTTAGTACTGTTGACATTATCACATTAGGCATAAAAAACCAAAGTGCAGGCGAGGCCATAATATTTCTTGACATAGTTAATGTTTTGATGGCAAATGATGGAAAAGGTAGATCCCACTTCCCATCTCATGCGGTGAAGAAAATGATGCTGACACACGGTTTCAGAGTTATCGTTGTGTCAGTAACAGGTAGAATGTTATACAGAGTGGCCTTCTTAATTTTCCTCATGCAACCTTCATTGAAGAGAGCCTAATGAAATGGAGCCAGCTCATATTCCAAAAGGGACACCAAAACTTCATCGCTCCTTTTCACAATGGCAATCCTTTGAAATTAAAAGCAATGGGTCAACGACCACAATCTTATCATTCACTTTAATAGCTCTGGTCATGGCCCCCAAGGGTGTAACCTTGTTCTTACGGGATAGCATCTTATTAACAAAGTTGTTTCCAATCCTATTTGACATAATTTGTTTATCATCCTCCTCAGCTATTTTAACTATAAATATCAATTTTATATTAATAAATATGAATGTAACATTAGTCACATATTAATTATAAATTATTAAGTTTCCACGTCCATCTATATCTATTTAATTAAGATTTTTTTTATAAATAAAGAGGCAGAGATGCTGATTTTTTAAAAAAAGTCAACTCCCATTTTATCTCCTAAGCTACTGATCCTATGGTAAAAATGCATCTAGGCCTATTTTTGTAGAAAATTTTAACTATTTTCATTTTGTATTGAAGGTTTGTAACACTAAGCCTAACAGTTTTTGAGAAATTTGCCAAAAACCTATAAAGGTGACCTTTGGACAGCTTTCTCACCCCACGCTCACCCCCCAACCCCGGCGGCTTTTAGTATGTTCATCAGGACACCTCAATGAACAACTGTACCAATTTTCAAAACTCTGTGATTTTTTTCTCTATTTACCAAATTTTTGGCTAATTGAACCGGGCTACAAACTGATATGCGATGATTGTTCACAGGATCAGTCCTGATAAATGAATCAAACTCAAAAAAGTGAAAAATGACCTCTACATGAGAGTTGAATTTAGGACCTTCAACTTTGTGCTCTGATGCTCTACCACTGAGACATTATAGCTAATTTAGTACCCAACCAAAGTTTATGCTACATTGTTTATTTTCCACAACTGCATGAATACATTAGGACTTTATTGCTTTATGTGTAGCAATAATGACTTTATAAACAAACATTCCTCCACGTAACCACTGGCGTGCAGATCACATGACTTGAGGTTTGAAGACATGAAAGATCTATAATGAATGACTTTTCTGACAGAATAAGGCCCTTCATATGAACATTGGAATTGCGCTTCTCTTTGGCTTGTAAGGTTTCATTCTTCTTTATGGCATAATCAACATTTCTAAATTTGAATATATCCTTGTGCTTCAAATCAGTCGTAAGAGGACAATTTCTCCTATTATGGATTTATTTCTTCTACACTGTTTTATCACTTGTCTGGGCTATGCATATTTTAACTACGTTAATGAGGTAGAGATAGAGCCAAAGCTACAGCGAACGGTCTACCAACTTTTATAAGTAACTCACAAAACTTATTTTTATTGTTGACATGTAGGATATTGTGCTATGCCCACTCATCAGTTTTCTGTCATCAATTTAATTTGTACTTTTAATGGGTATTTTTTACTACCAAAATGCATTATTTGTCAAACAACAAAATTGTATCCATATGAAGCTAAAAGATGCAATACTGGTAATATGTATATCGAAAGCAACCATAATTAACGACCACACAGTTTAATCAGCCACAACTAATCTAACTAAGACAAAATGTGAATATAATCAACCATAAAACTTTATAACACTAAGACAAAATATGTGAATGTAGTCAAACACAAATGATCATACTATGACAAATTGTGAATGTAGTCAAACACAAATGATCATATTAAGACAAATAGTGAATGTACTCAACCACAAATGATCATATTAAGACAAATTGTGAATGTACTCGACCACAAATGATCATATTAAGACAAATAGTGAATGTAGTCAAACACAAATGATCATACTATGACAAATTGTGAATGTAGTCAACCACAAATGATCATATTAAGACAAATAGTGAATGTACTCAACCACAAATTATCATATTAAGACAAATTGGGAATGTAGTCAAACACAAATGATCATATTAAGACAAATTGTGGATGTAGTCAAACACAAATGATCATATTAAGACAAATTGTGAATGTAGTCAACCACAAATGATCATACTATGACAAATTGTGAATGTAGTCAACCACAAATGATCATA
>CABEEJ010001248.1:100376-118965 GCA_901482245.1 Timema douglasi | reverse complement strand
GTTGAGAAGAATTGTTGTTGAATCTGAAGCTTGCGGGCTGGAAAATAAACAGGTACCTGTATAACTTTTGGCTGGTCACCTAATAGATGAATTACGACTGGTAGGCAGTGTTGTCAAAATCCCAAGAAAAAAGTTATCTTACTTAATTTAGAAAAATAGATTAAAATAAAAATGTCTTCAATAATAATTATTAGCTGATGCTTAACGCTTATTTCCTAAGTGTTCCATGCCCCTTCCCCCTCCTCCTTGAAGTGCTTCACGACCACCAGGCCGGGAACCACCCTCTTGGTGTATTGATGTGAAGGGATATTTTGTTGTAACAGCCACCGGCTCATATTATAACAGTCTATTATCTGGGGAGTGTGGAACTTCATGTCAGTCAAAAGTCAAGTTTCATTTGCTTCAACATTTACAATAACCTTTGCATCTTACAAATACTTTGATGGAAAAGAAAAATGTGATATATTGTAAACAGATTTGAAAACCTTACTCTAAATATTACAAAATGTATAAACATTTTTAGAACAGCTATTTTATAGTATTTTGACACCGACTATAGATAAAATGACACATATAAAGGCGTAGTGCTACAACACCACCTTATCTTTGACTTTGACTTACAGCAAACAACTTATCTTTGACGTTGCTTTGCATGTTTCAAGGTTTGCTTCGACTTTGCTTCACATTTAAAAAGTGATCTTCACAACCCCTATTGATTACTCTTCAGATCTTGGATTTTCCCTTTCAAAATATTATTGCTATCAACACATACAACTTTTTGGTCATCGTTTTTTATGCCCTCCTTTAAGCAATATCTGGCAAACATTTTTTATTGGCACCCTATTTTTCTAACCAGTAAAGTATGTGCAATTCAAATCTTTGACATAAAGAGTTGAAAGAAGGATATTCCAGAGATCTACTTCAGTGGCTTTTTTTTATCGAGTCTTAGTACCTGCTAGGGTTACACACATCAATTAATTACATTAATACCCGCTTCATTACACGCATGGTCTAAGAAAGTGAACCAGCGAGACTGCCTTCATATTCCAAATAACCAACCTGGGCTTTTGAATTACAAAATTAATCTATTTATAGAAAAGAGCAGTAATAGTTGAGCACCAACATAGCTTCATACAATTAAATATTTCCTCCCGCATACACAGGAGGGAACCAATAGTAACAATACGAGGCAAGACATACAACGTGGGGAAGGGGGGACTGTAGATCTGAGATCAATGACACAAAGAAGCAAATTGAGATTTCTTGCAAAATCATTCCACTGGGATTTCTTTCTTCCTTTCACGAGTGGAGCCTCGATCTCTCATCACCATCCATTGGAATTTCGGATAGGCCCTTGACCACAGCCCTGGGGGTTTGCCCCACACCTTTGGCATGCATCATATGGTAAGAAACTTGTAGCGTTGACTCTTAAAATGCTACAAGCTTGCTAAAATCTATTCAACACATTTTCATTATCTTATTGCCAGGAATCCTACCAGGGCTACGGAGGATTGAGTCGTAAGCAATTTTAGGTGGAGATGGACTCGGTAGAAAGACACAGATGTCGGCTTCAAAATAAAAACTTATAGTTAGGGGGAGAAACTGGTGAAGTGTCACATTATGAAGAATTGTTTTGTATGGAGCTGAAACATGGACCATAGGGGAAAAGGAGAAGACTTTTTGGAAAGTTCTTTTTATACGGTGCTGAAGGAGAATAGAGAGGATAAAGGTGATGGCTCAGGTGACTAATGAAGAAGTTTGTGTAATTTTACGAAGAAAGGCCAACTGGATGGGTCACATTATGAGAAGAAATGGCTAGTACAGTGATGTTGGCAAAGTGTAAGGTAACAGGAGACCAGGAAGACCACGAATGTAACTGATTGATTACACAAGAAAGAAGACAAAGTTTCGGGATATAAGAAACTAAAAAAAGGAAGCTTCAAGACATTAAACATGTCATAAGACAGAACACACAATAATATTAATAATAATAACAATAATGTATGGACCTAAATAGCGTGATTATTCACATGGTGGTGATGAAAGTTCCTTTGTTACCATTTTAGTATTTAAAATCCTAATGTGTATTAATTAGTAATATATTTGCTATAGTAAAATTATTTTACTTAAGTAAATTTCTTATTACCTTCTAATTAATATACATTTTCTATTAATGGAGGAGTTCGAGTCGGACAATAGGAAAATAGAGGAGTCAAAGTCGAAGGTTTAGTTTACCGTTTTCACAGCCCTGAATCCCACACACACTCTCTAACAGCTGTTCTGTTGCAGCTCTTGTTTATTATGATCCACAAGTCTATAAAAGCCTAAAGTATGTTGCATTTTGATTAAAAAAATACACAAATCTAAAACTCTACTCACATAAAAGCCATAGCAGAAAATCACAATAGTGGCAATATAAAATCAACAAGGGCTGTGTATAATTCATATAAAGGCACTGTGATAATGTACATGAGTTGAACTAAAGGTAAAACTTTGTTTCCTTTGTTCTCAGGTATCATTTTTCTTCGTGCAAGATGAGAAGTTTGAAGGCTGCTGAACCTTATCTTGCCAACCAATGCTAGTAACCATGGAGGATTGCTCAAGTGGCCTCACTTAACAGTTCTCATAGCAATCAGTTTACTAGTCCTTCATGTGCGTTTCATAAGCTTATCGTACTTGTTTCCACTATGGTGGAGCATAGTAGAGAGCTTAAGGTAAGGTTTCACCATAAACAGAGTGAACTTGTATATTCTCTGAGATATTAATGTTGTGTGTCTGTGCTACATCAATCTGTAACCCAGTAGTGGAAAGATTTGTTAGTACTTATAGACTGTTGCCCAGGAGACTCCCGAATGTACTAATCGTACATCCTCTGCGTGGAGGCTCTTTCTATGTCCCGATGAAACGAGATGATGGCGATAGTGAGTATGAGTGTGTGGAACCAGTGGAAACTCTTAAACCTAACTTACGTCTAACTAACCAAACCCTGGTGACCGGTGGGGTAATTCCTCTCTCGGTAAAAATACTTAAGGTACCAGCTGGGAATTGAGCTTGAGACCCCTAGGCTCATAGCCGGGTGCACTGACCACTACACCACAGGCCTGGTTTCTCCTTAGATGAATTTTTTACATGATTAATTACATTTCATCTGAATTTTATCTATCACCTAAAAATTTAAAAAACAAAATAAAAGATAATTAATAGGCTTATATTTAAATATATTAACCCTCTAGTGTGGCTGCTGGGGTAAAAGTATCCCAATTTCATATTTGTTAGTGTGGTAACATTGCCACGCTCTCAAGAAGCATGCTACTCTTTTTATTCCTTCATTGTGACCTTGACTGTCTGCTGGTACATTTTTAATTAGATAAATTTAATTATGTGTCTATAAGTTGAAAATATTTCAAACATACTCATTGTTGTGGGATTAAGTAACACAAGTTTTTTTATTTATCATATTTATTTTTGAACAATTATTATATTGCATAGTCTGGGTAAATTCACATCAAGTAATCCAATTTTAAAAAAAACTTTAGATCCTAATTAAATTGGGTACTAAGGCTATTCCCACAAATATTGTTACATATTTAAAATTTCATAGTTTTCCTGCCATTAGTTTTTGAGCTGGAGATTTCAAAATCTCAATAAATCTAAAAAAAATAATTGTTTTTACCTTTTTTCTTTTATCATTTGTATTTGTATTGTATGTGTTTTCACATAATACTTGTGTTAGCACCACTTAAAAAAATAAGAGTCCAAACAGTAAACAATTTTGAACAATCGGAAAAATGTATCTCTCTAAGATTAAAATTCCTTGTTATAAATTTTGGCACTTTCTATTTATTGACACAATCAATATTATATATCAATTCAGTTGATTTTATTTAGTGATATATATTTAAATTTTTAAAAAAAATTATTTCATTCCTAAAAGTATAAATAGTTAAGGAAACTGGTTCAAAGAGATACAAAAATATGATTACAATTTTTTTCTTTATAAAACTGGAAACAACTTTAATCCTATTTTAACCTCTTTCTTCTTTTTCAAAATTTTCTCTGTACTGTACTTTCTTCTTGAGCTGTCTCTTATGATAAGATAAAACCAGTTTTCTTTTATCAAAACTGTTTACGTTACAATTTGTTCTGCAACAGAAAATAAATTGCATTGCTTTCTTCTTGTGTTGAAAGTTATGTTCCATTAAATGTTTGTTAGCTAAATATCTATTTACTTTAATCTAAATTATCCACAAATGCAACTCTCCATAGTGGAACAAAGAAAGGTACTTATTTTCTGGTCCTTTCTCTAAATCATAGCAAAATCTTATTTACCTTTACCTTTTGGCACACAATCTAAATGTAAAAACAATCAAGCCGGTGATGAGGTGTTCAAATCCTGGCTGAGTGTACAAAGGTTGTTTTTTTCCTAAACGGTTTACCACTCTCCCTCCACAAATAAGGCTACATTTCCTCAAAAATTATACCTTCCTCATCTCTATCCCACTAATGTAATGAATGTGTGTGTGTGTTTATAGCTCGATTAGGTACTAAGACGCGATGAAAAAATAGAAGCAAACACTATTTCTTCATTGTCGGCCTCGGTGGTTTTGGGGTAAAGTGCTCGCCTCAGGACTCGATGTTCATGGGTTCAAACCCAGCCAGGGTCAATGGATTTTTCTTGAGCGATATAACTCTGTGTAGCACAACTTTCTTCAGAGAGGAAGTAAGACCATTGGTCCCGTTTCAATTGTGGGGTTTAAAGAAACCCTGCCAGGTGTGTGAAAATACCTTTCCCGGCAAAATTGGCAGGCTCTTTTGCTCCACTCCTTGAAAGTTCATGTGTGTTGGTATAATAATAATATAATATTTAGCACCGCGTCTTACTACCTGTTCGGGTTATACGCTAGGAATTGGGAAGGTTGAATTAGAGGAAGTGAACCCTCATTTGCGTGGAGGGAGGGTGGAAAACCATTTAGGAAAAACCACCCCCAGTTCACCCGACCGATATTCGAACCTCGATCTCCCAATCCTCAGCAGTCGAGCTCAACACGACAAGCGTTTTAGCCAACAACGCCACCGAGGCGGGTTTGGTATAATCAGTAGGTTCAGAAAGTACACGTTAAACACCCTAAATTAACTAAATAGAAACAAATTGATACTTATAGAGCTGAATTATGCTGTAAGGCAGCATTAATTATGTACAGTTGTGTGCATGAACGTCTCTAACTCTTAATTACTATGTTGGATGGGTGGTAGAGGGGGGTAGAACAAACCCATTTTCACTTTAAATTAGAAAGAAAAAAAAAATCATACCAAATGAATAGCAAGTAAAATATTATAATGGAATTCTATTAGACATGTAAATAAAGGTTACGTTAAACATCTGTGGATTGCTAAAACGCGGATCTCCAATTTACTGAATTAAACAAGGCAACTGGAGTATGGGTTAGTTTAAAAATTAGACCCTTGCACAGAATAAACAGTGAATTGAAGATAAAAGCTCATTTATTCTAATACATCTCTTATCTCCCTCTCCCTCCTTGAAATATTGGATACGTAACAACTGCATGATACATTTCTCCATTAGGTTAAAATCACTTTACAATAGTCAAGTTTTATTTATATATAAAAAAAATTAACTCCTCTCTACGATTTTAAACCATTCTGAAAAAATAGAGGGAATTTTCTATTGATGATATAGTGGCAACCCTGTGATATGGGGGCTCTAACCTGAAGCTCTCAGAACTCACGCTTTTAAACCATCATAAAAAAATACTGTGTTGTATCATATTGTAATTGGTGTGTTTTGTTCTAGTGTAGCGAGTTGGGCTGTTTTGAATCATAGTAATGAAACTTAGTCCTGATCATTGCAGACACAGATTTATAATTTATAGAATATTGTTGGCCATTTAAAATTAAAAAAATTCCATGTTTCTATATCCAGGCGAGATTTAAAAGTATAATTCACAAACAAAAACCACAAATTCTTAAATGACTTCAAACAATAGTTCTACATTGTCATAACATTATTTTCATCTTTAATGTATTTTTTTTAAATCTTATATAACTTGGACTATTTTGTTTACTCACAGAAATGGCCACTAGGAATCTTCCTACTTGGATATAGATTAAAAAGGTCCTTGAAACCATACATCTCTAATAAGAAACAAGAAAATTTTTATTTTGAAATGCAATTTAATGTTGTCCAATAGCAATACTTGTCAGGAGATGAAGGAAAGTATAGTCAGGAGACAATTCATATGTATTTCAGGGTAAACTGCTCATTTTATTCTCTCTCTTTATATTTTGTACATAGGCTACATATATAGAGAGTGATAGTGCTTTGGTGCGACAAGCTAAGCTGCAACCTAACTTGCAAAAAATGTTTGAATTAACCAAGTAGTTAACGTCTTTAAGTCAAATTTTTCTCCCAGCAAAGTAAACCAAGGGTAAAAACAAGAATGACAACCCATAAAGGGCGGTACCAGATACCAATTTGCTAATTTGGGTTTGATAAACATTGAGTAATTTAACCTGTTAATCTATGATTGTGTTCCAGGGAAAGATTGTAAATCTACCAATAATACTCTAAAGCGGGTCTTGTTGTGCTCTGTGCGACTTGTAACCTCAAGCGGTATTATTACAGGGAGTGAGGACAATGTTTCCCATGGCAACCTGGGTTCGAGTGTCTCTCATACTCTGTGTGTTTGGTGCGCTCAAAGAGTTCAGACCATCTGAACCATATGTCACTCACTACCTTGTTGGACCATGGAAGAACTTCACAGACGAGCAGGTAATAAACTTCATAGACCAATGGGAGCCAATGCATCCATTCTTTTTTATATTTGTCATTATATAAATATTACATCCATTATTGTTTCAAGCCTATGGCCTGGGTTAGTTTTTTATTCAAGCCATATATTTTCCACTACCGGCTTGCTAGTCCTGTCGTAGCTTCATATGCCTTATAATATAACTTTAGACTAGGACAGGCACAACACCAGTCCCCGGCCATTAATTCATCACTGTGAAATGGTAAACCCACATTTCATCATTGATAAATTTTTCGGCCATGCCGGGAATTGAATTCAAGACCCTTAGTTCAGTAAACAAACACGTTACCTACTGAGCTAAGGTGTTAGGTTATCATTATATAAATATTTGGTTTCAATTTTAATAAGAAATTAAATTTTATAATATTAACTCTTTTCAACATTGACTTTTGAAGGGTTTTTTTAAATCTAAAATATTTACAAAAAATGGATGTCATATTAAAACTTATTGATTATTTAAATTAACTTTACTATTCAATATCTTCATGTGTTGGTTGTTTAAATTATTCATTATCCATTTTTTAAAGGTGAATCAAGAAATGTTCCCGGTTGGAACTTATTCCTACTTGTCTCAGCTAGTTGTGGTGTTCCTAGTGACAGACTTGGTGCGATACAAACCTGTCATAGTGATTGAAGGTCTTTCGGGCATCATTACCTGGTGTTTACTGATCTGGGGCATGAACATGGCCACCATGCAGGTAGTTATCACTCTACTTGTTTCTTGACTTGAATCATTACAACCACTTTTCTTAAATAAACAAACCTAGTAAGAGCCGTTTCACACGAGGCAACTATTGCCCATCAACTATCGCTCTGTTGATTAACATAGAGGTAGACTGGAGGTTCCACATGAAGCAACAGAGTTGCTCACCTCGTCAACAGTCGCTTATTTGTTGCCCACTATCAACGATCAGGACAACTATCGCTCACCCGGTACCGTCTTGGTTAATCACGTGTGTATATGGTGTCATTCGCACAGGGCAACAATCACCGGCCAGTATCCCAAATGGTGCCGTTCTACAAACATCTGGTGAATTTTATTCATGGTACGGAAGGCTATCTCATTATTGTCGGTTTGTTTTTGATTGCATAGCCTTTAATAAGTATTTATAATTATTACACACTTCACTAGAAATTTATTTAAGCTACTCATGTAAATTAATGCTTGAAAGTGCCATCAATTCCAATGAAAGAACATTCTGAGGATTAATGTATACTTAATTATATCGTTCGATCCCATAGGTCATTTGGTACCTTGTCTGTCATTGAGCCAAGGGATCCCAGGCTTGATTCCAGGCATGGTCAACAAATATATTATTGGTAAATTGTGGATGTCCCCTTTCACAATGATGAATTGGTGATCGGGTCTGGGTGGTGTGTCTGTTCTAGATTTAAGGAGCCACAAAAAAGAACCTTGTCCTCCAAATCCCTCATAAATGACCTATTTTTTCGTGTACTCTGACTAAGTTTGTACTGAATTTTCTTTTACAGAGCGAAAGTTTATCGGTAATTGTTGCTGGTCGATAGTTGCCTCGTGCAAAACGGCTCTAAGGGATCTTGATCTATATGAGTGAAAATATTTTACCTAAATTAAAAACCTCCAACCTGCCTTTGACTTTTTACCAACATTGCTTTGATGTGTCATTACGATAGTACCTGTTAGCGTCACTGGACTGGGATCATAACTTCAGAGTTTATTTTATTTTGATATATTCACCATGTTTTACTATACACCTAAACTTTCCATATTTAACAACACTAATTGTATAGAGATTAGAAAGGGAGAATTTTAGAGTAAAAACATTCAAGTTTGCTCTAAATGAGAGTGGTAAACAATTTTGGAAAAAAACCCTTCAGTATAGCTGTCCAGGATTCGATTACCCTACCTCCTTGTCATTGGAAAACCAGACTATATGAGTTTGACGGCTGAGCTTGAATTTAATAAATATATACTTTTAAAACATAACTAATCACATAAGTATTGAGATGTAAAAATATAACTAGGCCCTGTGTTAGGATAAGAACAAGCCTCATATATTTAAAATAAACACAAATTCTTTAAAATTACGGTAGGTACAATTCATATTACAACAATTATTATGACATATTCCAACTGCAAGTTTCACAAACAACATCTATACAAGTAAATATAAGATTAAACGTTTAGTTATACATGATCAAACACACACTAGAGATAAAAGAAACTCCTTATACATTTGGTTAGATAAATTTCCATAATGATGTGGCAGTATTATGCTGCAATATTGGGGAAAACTGACACCACTGAACCTACCTATAGGCTAAAAGCTAGTTGTTACATTCCACTCTACTTATTTATTAATTTGTACTGATGTTCCTTACCAAAATTTTGAGGCCGGCCTTTATTTACCACTTACAACTCAATTCTTAGTCAACACCAGGGACATTTTGCGGAGATTATACTTGTGTTCAGGTCGCCTGTTACAAACAATTCTATTAGTACTTTTCTGCTTTTTTGTATTTGCCTCGCCGGAACATGTCTACTTCTCGTCTGTTCTTGTTGCCAAAGCAGCTGTACTCACGGCAAAAAAGGCAGATTTCCCTTTTTTGTTTCATGTATCTATTGGGAGTGAGTGTGGCAGGCTTGGAACTGAAGGAGGAGGATAGAAAGCGTCTTGAATTAATTTTAAAAATTGACATATTTTTAGTTGACGAGAAAATATGTGCGTACTTTGTGACATCGGGGTTACCTTAAATTAATATCAATGGAGATATTAGGTATATTCCCACCTGTGCCTTGTCTCCCAACAGGTCTTTTGCATCTCCCTTAAAAATGAAAGGGAAAAAAATCTAGTAAATTAATGATTAAAGTTGATTGACCGTAAAAAATTCACAATTTTTTTTTGCATATCTGTGTTTTCAAACATAACTTTTTTTTGTGTGATCACAAAAAGGACGGTCAAAAAAATGTATGGGACTCAATGCAAATTGTATACTTCAGTTCAATTTAATAATAAAAAGCACCATTCTCTAAAATTAAGATTTAAAGTAGTCTTGACTAGTTACATACAACCCACATTGGTGGTTGCATGCTTTAACTCACTACTATCATGATATGATAGAAACAATGCTTGCTTCCGCCATTTTTAAAAAGAGAACTGAAAGTACCAAAAAGATGATCACGTCACCTCAGAGAGAACAGCTTGTTCCATCTGCTCCTAACTTACACGCCTATCTATTCTCATCACAGGTGTAAAACTATTCCCAAAGGTCGATGTAAACAAAACTAATTTCTCAGAGATAAGGAAACAAAAGAGAAAGATGATCGTGCTAGCAAAGGAGATAGTGTTAATCTGCTCCTTTGTAAAATAAATATAACTGTACTTATGTTTGAATTCTGTTCTGTATTTGTATAGTGTCTGTAGGGTTCGTATGCTCCTTGAAATACCTGGAATTTAATGTGTTTCTGGTCAAGGCCTGGAAAAGTCCTTAAATTGCTCTGGGCCTTGTAAGGTCCTGGAATTTCAAGGTTTCAATATTTATTTTTAAAATGGTTGTAAAGACCATGATTTAAGATGCACTGGGGTGTGGAATATCTAGCACATTCTCTTTGATTGAGCGTTAGCTGTTATATGCTTTTTACACTCTCAGCTGCTCTTCCCACTTCTTTTGTTTTATTTGTTATCACATCATCAGCTCAGAGATAGTCGCGCACATGGGATGGGATTTTTATGGGGGCAAGCAGAAACAGTGTTAACTTCTCTGACAAACGCATCAGCGCTACTGTCGATTAAATACGATGTTGTTTTATTTAATTTCTTATATTTAAAAATCTTATTTTATGTGAATTCACCATGTTTTTATAAGTTTCTTTAAAACTGTCATTTATAATAATTTGTTTTAAGATTCTTGACTACCTATTAACACTAAATACTTATTTATAATTACAGTTTTGCACTAAAATGCCCGCTAATAGCTATTAGTTTATTTCCCATCCACCTTAGCACTTAAATTCCTGTTCTAGCCCTACTACAAGATATACTGAATCTAGACTGACTGCACCAACCAATAAACCAAGGAGAGTGAATTAAGTGACAACAATGTTAGAGTACTATTACATTTTTTATAGTCCTTATCATCTGGTCATTAAATTAAGTGAAAAGTTATGGTTTTCCATACATTTAAAATTTGGTATAGTTTATAATGTTTTTATTGATGTGTTTAGCTTTTGGCAGTACGAGAAATAGCATCTCTAGGTCTGTATGCAAGAACTTGACTAAGTGAATGCTTTGTGGACACTAGCGTGGGTTTGCTTGCGTCATCATAGGTTAAAAGGTGGAGCGACAGTGTGCTCGGGACCACACTATTGGTCCACTAAGCATTCACTATACGTTCTTGCATACCGCCCTTAATCCTTGAAAAGTTCTTAAATTTATATGTCATATGTCTGTAAGAACCCTGGGTCCGGCACATAATATGACTTTTTTATTGTCACTGTCTGTCAACTTTGTATGTAAACAAATGTAACACTTGGAACTAGGGTTCATTAATTCCATCCTTATGACAACCACCAATAATATTATTATTTATCAGTGGTAGCGACCAGCTTGTTAACGCAGTGATACCACCTCATTAAAAAATCACCCTTCAAGCTACATACTTGGAAAATCCTTTTATCACGGTAGAATCCTGGTGGCTTGATAATCATGCGATACCTTCCTTCACATAAAGTATCATTGCTGCCACTCAATTCGTCAACATTCAAGTTCATAACAATGCTTTAGATGCAAGAGAGTAACATGATGAAGGACACACCCTAAACTCGCCATTTTCTCCATTCAGACTATTTTTACACCATGAACTTTCTGTCATTCTTTCACTTACCAGCTCATACATCTAAATTATATATAGGGAAAAAATTATGTTGTTATTCTAAGGAAATAAGCAGATTGACGACTACAACACTCTTATGTTCTTATCTGACACCTTAGCGAAGTTAGTATCTTGTCTGTATACTGAGCTAAGGTTCCCAGGTTTGATTCCTGGCATGGCTTAAAAATTTATCATTGGGGAAATGTGTTTTTCCCCTTTCACATTGATGAATTAACAGCTGGGGGCTGGTTGTTGTGTCTGTGCTGATATAATCATTTGGTACAGAAAGTGCATATAAAATATCTCAAATAAACAAAATCTTATGTTCTTTCAACACTTTTAAACATGAAATGAAACACTCCTACCCTGCCATGTCCTTATAATCTCCCCTCTTCTTCTCAACTCCCACCCCCTGACATTTAAAAACCATTTTGCTGATGGATTTCGTAATATGCATCCTTAAATTATGGTGGCATCAAAACAGCAAATAATGTGTGTATACATCCTCTTATTAAAGGGCTCATAATATTCTTGCAGGCAGTTCAATTCTTTTACGGCCTGTTCAGTGCGACAGAGGTGGCGTACTACACGTACATCTACGCACAAGTGGACAAGAAGCACTATCAGAAGGTGACCAGTCATACACGCACAGCGTATTTATTGGGTCGAGCTGTCTCTGGGGTGGTCTCCCAAATCCTGGTGTCATTGGAACTCATGGACTATCATCAGCTCAATTACCTGACACTTGGAGGTAAGTGTCCATTATTGCCTGAATTTTATATCTCTCTGGTCAAAGTGCTGCTACGTATGTACTATGTAGTACACTTTGAAGAGGAGCAGCCCATCCAATAAATACAAGCAACAAGAGAAGGTCACCCACTATGTCTACCTTCTGCTTGAGGAAGCTAGCCCAACCAATAAATACAAGCAACAAGAGAAGGTTAACCACTATGTAGACCTTCTGCTTGAGGAAGCTAGCCCATCCAATAAATACAAGCAACAAGAGAAGGTCAACCACTATGTCTACCTTCTGCTTGAGGAAGCTGTTATTGACAGTAAAACTAAAATGATGATATGGGTTCGCATAGAGCTACGACCATACTTGCGACATGGTCGCTGCTACCTGGATGTAAGCATGCAATGTCTTGTTATGTTATAATTAAATGAGGGTGGCCATCCTACGCAACTACAGCTGATCAACAGACGCTTAGTTGCAAACGTGAGTGACTCTATGTCTTTCATATAAATAACTTAGCTTGACGTCCTGAAATTCTTGGTTGTGGCAACCAAGTTTCAAGTATGGCTGTGCTCTACTCTAATTTCAAGACCATTGTCCCCCCGCAGAACAATGTCTTCACTGTCTATTAAAACCACAATTTAAGTAAGCAACTCAAAAAACTTTCAAAAGATTAGTGTCTTCAATAATTTGGCAACATACTTTAAATAATAGTAAAACAATAAGCAAAAGGGGAATCTATAATCATTATTTTACATGAAGATTAGTTAGATAGGTCTTGTATAAAGAAGCACTGCAATAGAGTAAACAGATTTAACCAGCAAGTGGATGCAACCCATTAATTTATTATTGGTAAAATTGAAATGATTGCCTTAAATCAGTATTACCTAAAATGTAAAATATAAAATATATCTCTTTAACACCTTGACTTACCCTTTAACCTGGCTATGTTTTACACCAGGATTACCATTTAAAGTCATGTCAAAATACTCTAAGCACAAGTTTAGTTTAACTGGTATAACTTCTATAATATACAAAACAATAATTTTACTGGTTGTTCTTTATAGGTTTGAAACGTGGTATCTTACCTTAAATGTCAAAAATAAAATTTAGGGTGTTCGACAACAAGAGGCTATCGGGGAGTGGAAGATATTACATAATACCATTTTAGAAAACATTCTAAACAAGTTGAAAGTAAGGAGTGGATTTGATTTACAATTTAAGACTTAGATATATTGCTTAAAAATATATAGAAAGAGTTGATTGATAAATTTTGTTAAGTTAGTTAATGTGAAAAAATAAAATTGCAGTTCAAAATGTATAATTAGGTTAATTTATGGTAATGACATATTGTCAAATGATGAACATTAAACATTTAATAAATAATTCATCATCAATTTAGCAGTATATCAGTTGATGATAAGTCTAAAATACATGAAACACGTTAAAAATGTCTTAAACCTTACAAATAACAAAATAGGTTCGACAATACAATGTTTAAGTTCATGTAAGCTCAGATTTCATATTATAAAAATTTTTGGGTTAAAATGTTAACATCTGCAAAAATATTTTGATTAATTGAATGAGAATTAATATACGACTTTAAGATATGAATATTATTTAAACAATGTTTAAAGTATAGATAAGTAATAGAGTTGACAAGTACAAAATTTTAATCTATAGGTTATCCAATTTGAAACTAACATAATTGATGTGGAGAATTTTGTAATATTCTATGTCTTATCTGATATTTCTTGTCCCATTACTCCTACTTGCATTTCCAGCATTATTATTATTATTATTAATGGTGTAAATCGATGCATATTGATAGTATCTATCAAAAGTGACATTTTAAGATAACTACGACTATGTGGCAGTAGATATAAATATTTTCTATCAGATATAAGGCCTTTCTTTTGAAAATCGGATGGCAATAATGTTCTACTGGCTCTACAAGGGGATAGTTACATTTCTATACCTTGTTTATCTTTTTTCCCCACCCCTCTATCTTCAAGTCAGCAACCCCTTGCCTCTCTGTTGAGTTCTTCCTCCCCTTCCCCCTTCCTCCCTTCTAGACAAGCGAGGAGAATAGTAAATAATAAACCTTCCTTCAACAGACATACATTACGAATCAAAAATAGACTTCTACAACTAGCTCGAACTTTGAAAGCCTATAAAGCTGTTAAGCCTGAACCCAAGCTTCTGTTAAGGGCTTGGCTCAAAAATGATGTAAGTTCTTGGAGATCCTAGAAAATAGTCTTAAAATGACCATTTGTAAATTGGTTTTATAGAGTTAAGGTGCTGGCCTTAACTTTCCCCAAATAAAGACATTATTATTATTTGTATGCATAGCCAACCTATGTCACTTGTGTATGGAACCTCCAGAATAGTTTGTAGTTAAACCGATTTGTAAACCAGGTGGTGGGTGATATTCATACTGTTGGCTTCAGAAGTGTAATACTAGTAAACTATTTGCACCCAGGAATGTGTCTCGCTACGCTGTGGTCACTCTTACTACCCCCTGCCAAGAGCAGTATATATTTCCACCGCAAGGCAAGTGATGACTGGATTGGCGAGGAAAACCTTGCTATGAACAATATGGAGGATCCTCCACCAGCACGAGATATTATAACTGCCAGCGAGTCAACATCATTGAATAATCGCTCCAGGCTTGTCATTGCCTACACCTACCTATGGCGAGACTTTGTAGATGCTTTTACTCGATGGTACGTCATCAAGTGGTCCCTCTGGTGGGCCCTGGCTACTTGTGGTTACTATCAGGCAAGTTCTGGTGGTAGTTGTCTAACTTGTCTAGTACTGGCTACTTGTGGTTACTATCAGACAAGTTCTGGTGTAAGTTGTCTAACTTGTCTAGTACTGGCTACTTGTGGTTACTATCAGGCAAGTTCTGGTGTAAGTTGTCTAACTTGTCTAGTACTGGCTACTTGTGGTTACTATCAGGCAAGTTCTGGTGTAAGTTGTCTAACTTGTCTAGTACTGGCTACTTGTGGTTACTATCAGGCAAGTTCTGGTGTAAGTTGTCTAACTTGTCTAGTACTGGCTACTTGTGGTTACTATCAGGCAAGTTCTGGTGTAAGTTGTCTAACTTGTCTAGTACTGGCTACTTGCGGCTATTACCAGCAAATTACTAATGTAAATTGCTTGTTTGACGAATCTCGGACACCTGCAGTTAACAAGCAGTAATTTGTTATATATAGGAATTAATGTGGACATATAGGACTAAACAACAATGGCAGAAATGGGGAGTAAAGGGAGCAAACATTATGTTGTAATAATTAAATGTTACCAACAGCAATGGCTGACAAAGAAGATTAACAACCTCAGAATTCTTCTTTAAGTTGGGGTGGTAGGGAGACTGACTGACTTAAGGTCTATATTTTTATAGTTTTAGGATAAAAAATGTTTTGTTCAAAGACAAATAAAATATTTCTATTGTAGATACATTCAGTTTATTGGGCACACAGATCAAAAGCTGTTAAATATTTATAATGGGCATCACAAATTTTACAAGAACTTATTATCATCATTTAAAACGTTTCTCAATAAATGTCAGAATGATTATGAAAGATATTCAAGAGCTGTTGAAATTACCATATGTAATAGAATATAGATATAAAGAGATAAATTTTGAAGAAATATTCTCTGAATTGCACAGAATGATATTGGAGAAACCGCCCTCTATGCACCCAACCAGGACTCGAACCCTGATACCCCCATCATTGGCATCAAGTCTAAAAGCTTTCATCAAAGCTAAAAAGTGCTAGTATCATCGCACGCTATGTTGAGACTATGGGAGGGGATTTAACTTTTAAGGGGCACGTGTTTCTTTAAAATATGGATGAAGGATTGTACAAATATATTATGTATGTAAAAAAATGATTTTTTTTTTGTAACAAATCTCATTTCAGGGGTTGAATTATGTGCAGCTGTTATGGGAAACCATCTTGAAAGAAAATAACGAATCAAATAGCCAGCTGTTGAATGGAGGCGTTGAAGCTCTTTACACGATCATTGGTAGGTAATATTCTACTACCCACGCTGTTGTTGATTGAATGTAAGGAAAGGAAGGGAAGTTCTTGAGTTGCATGCTAGTCGTTGCCAGAGGAATTACTTTTAGAAATAAAGGTGTTAAGAAAATAATAAAAGCAAAGGGGGCAAATGAAACGGTAGAGGAAGCAAGGGAGAGATGGTTTGGTCATGTGATGAGGATGGAAAAGGAGTGAATCTCAAGGAGACTGACATAGCTGAGTGAATTAGGTATGGAAAATAGCACAAGGGAGAACGAAGAAGATATGAGAGGAGCAGGTAACAACAAGTGTGTGAGTGAGAGGATAAGAATGAACATAAGTAAAGGAGGAAGAATATTGGAAGGAAAGTGGAAAGATGGAGGCATTTTACAAGGCCACAGGCTGGAAACGGTTGATGGTGGTGACGCCTAATGGCTGTGTGTTGTAGTAGCTTAGTTAATGAGTATTGGCTAATTGTGTTACTTCAAAGCAATTTGCGTTTAGGTGCTAGTGCAGCTCTATGCTGCGGCTGGTTGCGGCTCAACTGGCGGCGTGCCGGAGAAATATGTCTGGCTGTCTGCTCACTCGTGGAGGGCAGTGTTCTCATAATTGCCGCCACTTGCAACTCTATGTGGGTGGCCTATACATGCCATATTGTGTTTGGTGTTATGTTCAACACCATGATCACCATTGCTAAGTAAGTTGGTTGGGGATTATAATAAACCTTGATATGTCCAATAAACTTCACCGAAACATTGTTGCATACGGGAATTAATACAGCCTGTACCTTCACATGTTGCGCCACTTTAGTGAGCATTATTGAGGAAATTGTATCTATCTGACGTCATATTGAGGCGATCTATTATTACCTACACAAAAGTTACATTTCCTCGAATCTGAAACTTTCTTTCAAACTTCTCATTTAAATTGTTGAATATTTAATATCGTATAATTTTTAGTGAAAATAAACAAATTAAAAATTAAATGATAAATAATGATACTTTGTTTAGTCAGAAAATAGCCTGTCTCTCAACTGAGCTAAGTTTCCTGGTTTCGATTCCCGGAGTTGCCGAAAAATGTATCGATGGTGAAATATGGGTTTGCCCTTTCACAATGATGGTTTAGTGGCCGGGGACTGGATGTTGTGCTTGTCCTTATCTTAAATTAGATTATAAGGTATATGAAGCTACAACAGGCAGCAACCCAGTAGTGGAAAATATATGGCTTGAATAAATAACTGCCCTATGCTGTAAAGTAAAAGTGACCAAATTAAATTGTTTGGTAAAATTTGGGGTGTTTGAATAGTACTTTTTTTAATCGAATAATTTTTAATTAGATTGCAAAACTTTGAAAGAATACTGAATAATACAAATTAAAAAGGTTTTTTTCATATGTGGGAAAATATGTTAATTTATATAATAGTTTTGAAATGGGTGCTTTAAATGTATTTTTGTTGGCAAAATGCAGAAAATACTAAAAAAAGGGGGTTAAAAAGAATTTACTTCTTTGAATTCAATCTAAGGATGAATTTTTCTCTTGAATTGACAACTTTTTTATTATTATTTTTAAAAGTATGCAATATTTTTTATTTACAAAAATTTGATGTTTTCAATAATTTTTTATAAAATTTAACTGCTTTAAAAGTTATAGTTTTTTAATGAAAATAAAATAAATCTTGATCTGACTGCATTGAATTTCATTTAATTTTTAATCCATACAATAATAAACATTAATAGATTACCAATATCTCACAAGTAAAAAAATAAAAACTGAAACTTACATAGCAATTTATAATTAAAAATAAAGATATTAACTTGTTTATTCTAAATAATAATACACCCATCACCCTTGGAACCCAAATATCATCTTTAGCAAAATTCTGAGAGACACTTGTTAAATATCCACTTAGTTTTAAAATAAACTTATGGTAAGTAATAAAATATAAATTAAATTAAAAAAAGCATTGATATTAACTACATTTGGTTGGCAAGTGAATTAAACATGGTTTAGTATGGTCATCTCTTCAATAGCACATTAGTTCTAGAAGCTAACTGTGTATCTGTCTCGTTCATTATTCACTCTTTATCTCTATTTTTATCTCTCTCCCTCTCTCTCGAACTTTATATCTCTTTTTACCCCCCCCC
>CABEEJ010001248.1:17222-99168 GCA_901482245.1 Timema douglasi | reverse complement strand
GGGTTCAATCCTCGGTCCCGGCACAGATTTATCTGATTACTAAACCCCTTCCTTCACCTCTGACAAGACATCTTGTGAATGTGGGGAATGCCAGGCCTCCACCGTGGTTCGGATTCCACGTTAAACTGTAGGTCCTTCATTTCATCTCACAATCACCCTACCATTACACATTAGCGTAAGTGTGTATAACCCGAACGGGTAGTAAGACGCGGTGCTAATATTTTTATTATATTATTCTTAGGGAGGAAGGAACTATCTTCTTTTAAGGCATAGCAATAATCCATTGACAACTCTCCCTATCTGAGTTGAGAACTATCACACATTTTGGGAAATGTTCTTAATATGTTGGTAGTGTAGTAGGTTTGAAAGTATTGGCTGTGAACTGTAACATGGATGCACTTAGATTTGTTCTGGTTCAACTAATTGCTGTCGAAGCTTTGGCTGTTCATTTGTCGCCTTTTAGAAACTGTAGTAAAACATACTTATTCTGCATTACATGTTTTGAATTGTAGTTGATAAACTAAGCTGTTAACTTTGCATTTGTAATGGCTATAGAATATAGATTTTATTATTTATTTTGGTGACTCTGCTATTGGAGGATGTAGCAGGTAGATTAATCACTCTAGTAATGCAATGGGGACTACCACAGGGGTATGATCCTTTCGTAGTCGGGATTTGTTCTTGAATGTTCTTGGAGTCATGAAGTTTGAGGTGGACTGGGATATTGTGAAGATTGGGAGGTCGTTTGATAGCACTCTTGGAAATTAAAAGTATGTTTAGCATAAAATTGACTAAGATCTTGTAGCTGCATTTTAGGATGGTGTTTATTCATAGTAGATCAGACTGGCATTGTAATGTGAGAGGGTTGTCTTCAGCTTTCATTGTAGTATTATTGTTGTCTATTGATGCTTCAAGTTTTCCACAATGATTTAAATAGTTTTTATTTGAATTAAAAATTGAATAAGATAATGTTTTTTTCAAAGTGGTTCTTCGGTTTTATCCATATTTTTGTTTGATAAAGTCAAAAATACTGAAATAATAATAATAATAATCATCATCATCACTGTATTTTTCCACCTCTGCATCTGGCACAACATCTTCCATTTAGGTCAATCTCTATAAGTTCTTCCCTCTGCTGAAATGTAAAAACATAATTTGTGTTTTATTGTATGAGTGACCTTTTTACCTTAGAATACAGAAGAAAGTAAAATGTCACCTCTGTTCATTGGATTAAACCCCCACTTTTTTTTTACTCTTCGCCTACGTGGTTGTTTTCTGTCTAGACCCAACTTTCACACATTAGTTTATTTTTTCCTTTATCTATTCCCTTTATGTAATAATTTCAGATGACCTGAACAACTAGTAAAACACAAACTTTTTTTAAGGCTCTGGTTTTATGTTTCAAACTCTTTTGTCTTAAAAAATATAGTACTTTGTGTTCTCAGCTATACAAATCTATACACGTGAATCTCCCAAGTGCATGAAATTGTGATATCAAGCTATGGCCTTTTAGATTTAAATTCAGGATTCTTTTTACTTTTTCAAATCTCAAATATCTTTAGTAATATAGAATTTTAGAGATTCAAAGATTCGAGTAGTCCATATATAATATTTTCACTTTTCACTTTAGAGCCATTTATGGCCAACTTAACATTTTAAAGCAACAAAAAAGAATTGACAGGTTGAATTTTAAAGAACTGTTGCAGTGAGGACATAAAATTAACTTCCAATGAGGCTGGTCAAGGATCGAACCCTGGCCAAGAAAGAAGAAGATTTCAGGGGTCAGCTAAGCCGTGTATTGTATTTGTTATAAGTATTTGCAAGGGCTCTCTAATTATTACTGTTATGTTGGTATGTTGGCAACAGTGCAGAGGTAGCCAAGGAGATCCGAGAAGACAGCTATGGTCTAATATTTGGCCTGAATACATTTTTAGCCCTGGTTCTACAGACCATTCTCACAATAGTGGTTGCTGGGGGCAGTGGGTTGGCTTTACCCGCTCGGGAGCAGGTCAGTAAACACTGTAATAACACTCAACCTTGATAGAACTGTATAAAATCAAGCAGAATTGAAATTTAAAAATTACTAAATGTCAGGGGTCTACGATCTCCCATTATCGTTGTATTTTTATTTGAGTCTCTCTTGAGCGAGTTTTTGGTGAAGCTCCCAAATATCTAGCTGGGTTGAGCTTGGCTTGAATAAGTATAAAATTATACAACTTAATTATGAAAATAAAAAATAAATTTTCATCTTCTTAAGGTCATTTGACCAACACATTCTCCCCCCACAATTTTAACAAGATTTTAAAGCTATAAATAGTGGTTTAATGATTTCAAATCATTACAGTTCATGAGCTATAAGAGGTCATACTTTCTATTTTAAGCTTTTTTCATACCATTGTTAAGACAAAGTGATTGTTTTGGTCTAGAATATGAATGTCTAGTTATACTAAATTTCAGTCCCATAAATTAATTGTGTTTCGCATCATTGATTGGAAGAAACCCTACATTATAATAGTATTGTTTCAAAACTTTCAAAAAAATAAAATTGGTTTAAAAGCACTATTTCAGTGAGAAAGAAAATACATAAAGATTTTGCTTTTCTTATCAAATAAATTTTCTCCATAAAAATACTTTCAATTTTTGCCAGTTTTAGTTAGCTAGGTAATTTATCAAATAAAATTATAACCATCCCATTATTACATTTCACCATTCAAATCTTAGATGATACTAATTTACAAAGGAAAATAAGATTTCCAGATTTTTCAATTTTTCTCTTGAAAAAAAATACTTACATAAATTGTTTTATTTCTATCATTTCTTAGTAAATATCACCTATCCTTTACATCTCTACATTAAAATTTGTAAAGAATAAAATGGATGGATACCCTTTTCGTTGGCCGCATGGTCTAACACACTACTCTTGTGTTTGACTAGACTGCTGAATACGGGGAGATCGGGTGCACTTAGGGTGGTTTTCCACTCTTCATCCACACAAATGTGGGTACACTTCATATCAATCAAACCTTCCTAATCCCTAACAATTAGAGTAATTAGTACATAGGCATATAACCCAAATGGGGAATTAAGGTGCAATGTTAAAAAAAATTTTTATAACTTTCTATAAACATTTATTTAGCCTAGAGTATGTTGATGGAATTAAAGTGATAATCAAACTTTGTGAGACAACCAAATATCTCCTTGTACGCTAGCTTAGTTAGTGATGTATGTAAACATTGATGGAAACAGTTGGGGAGATATTTCCACTATCGGTACTGCAATCTAGCAAAGAAGTCAAGAAACTATTTTAAAAATATGAAAGATTATTTGAAAATTTGGAATTATGCTTATAAACACCTTCATTGTTTTATTTAATGAACTTATAAATACTAAAGAACTATTACTTTGGTCTTGAAACAAGTTTTTGTACTTAAAAATTGGATTCTCACGTGTTTCGTGAAAAGAAAGTTAGCAAATGTAGGTGGCCTTAGTAACTGGTTACTGCCTGAACCTAAAAACACCTATCATAGCTGATTCAAAATATTATATTCATTTTCACAGTTTATTTATTATCCAATTTTGGTTTTCATTGTGGGCATTTAAATGAATAGTTGACATATTCAGAGCTCACTTTGATTTGTTTCCCTGTGTGGTTTGTTTAGTTCTTGGTGTATGGTGGTTACTTCTTGGTGTTGGGTGTGGCGTTCTTCTGCATGGCTGTGTACACTCTGTGCTGCAAGAAATGGAGCAAGCCAGAACCTTGGTTCATCTGAATTAGAACTTTTAGTGATGAAAGCGATATGACCCAAAGATAGTTTTACAAATGGTGTTATTTGGTTGTAGATCATTCTAGGATAGTATTGAAAACCTTTGAGAAGCTTGTGAGATGGATTGTAAGATGTCCCAGAGCGGCCCGAGAAATGATTACTGGTCTTGCACAAGTACAGCTTGTAAGTCTAAACCTCCTGTGTCTTACTTAAATGGGTACAGTGCATGCCCGGTTAAACCTATTTAAAAATAGAGATTCTCTCAATCTGTAATGCTTACGACAAAGTTATATATATATATATAATGAAATATAGCAGGTAGGGATGTACAAATATTCGAAAACCTCGACTTTGCCTCAAATATTTGTTTGCCTCGACTTCGATATAAAAGTAAAATTATAAATTTGACAATTACGAAGCTTTGCTAATAAAAATATTTAAAGTTAAAAGACACATTTATGTTCATTTTGTTCATTATTTCCATCACAAATTAATATTCACATAGAAAAAATCTAAAATAATTAAATTACATAATGCAATAGCATTTTAAGACAAAATTTGTTTATTATGTTTGAAATATAGCTTTTTAAAATTAGATTTAAATATAAATCTCAATAGTCATGCAACATATAATATTTGTATTTGTCATTAAACAATATTCAAATGTTTATTTGGCTTAGGGAATTTTTTCAACATTATTTGATTTCACTTCGAATTAAAAAGGTGGACTTTGCAAAATTCAAATATCAGGAATAACATTGGCATTTTTTGTAATGTATCACTATATTCAGTTACCTATACAGGCATAATCCGCTGTTACAACATGTCACTATTGCTGTAAAACAAATCATTGTCTTTTTTTTTAACTTTAATTGAATTTGCTATTCTACAATTGTCACAGTCGTCATATATGTACATAGCTGATGTAAATACAGCATTTATACTTAAAATAATATATTTAGCACCGCGTCTTACTACCCGTTCGGGTTATACGCTTCAAGTACAAACTACGCTAATGGATTAGGAATTGGGGAGGGTGAATTAGAGGAAGTGAACCCGCATTTGCGTGGAGGGAGAGTGGAAAGCCATTTAGGAAAACCCACCCTCAGTTCACCCGACCGAGATTCGAACCTCGATCTCCCCGTCCTCAGCGGTCGTGCTCAACACGACAAGCACGTTAGCCAACTACGCCACCGAGGCGGGTTATACTTAAAATAAATAGTTTATAATTCACTAAATCATAGATTGTAACATAGAAATGCAGTGCCTACTGTTTTTGTAAACAGAGTCCTGCAGAAAGCCAGCATTGTCATGTTGCCGCTGAACCATTGCATGTGTGATTTGTCTTAATGTAGGTATGCCTGTATATGTAATGAAAATTATACATATATACATTATTTAAAAAAAAGCATTTGTAGATAGATCATATTTATTGAAATCTCGACGTCACAAGTGGATATGTTTTCATTAGGTTGACCATCGCTGGCACACAGATTTTAATTGTGAAACCATGAAATACATAATTCCTGTGTTGCATATATGTTTGTCTCTGTACTCAGCCTAGACCAAAATTTTCATGTAGGAAATTAGTATACATATCATAAGCAGTGAATTTTCTCCCAGACTGTTTACAAATTATTACAAAAATGTTTGAAACTCGAGGAAATGGACACACTTCAAGATCATTGTGTTCCCTAAACCATTCCTTGCAGTATTCCCTTGTATAATTATGAACCAGAGTGCATGAAGTTGAAGCACTACGTGTTGGCATGCTTGCATTGCAATCTACATGAATTGTGTATAAAATAACTGGTTAATGGTGTTGCCATCTAGACCTGACATTTTCAACTATGTCACTAATGTACCACAATAAAATGCATGTTGTGCAGCGGTGCACATTTTTAGGGTACAAGGAGTAAAGGGGAGTCAGGTCATTCTGTGACGAACTGCTCTCTGTTTATGTCATGTTACAACCGCTTTAAGTTGGGTTGTAACCGAGTTAAATTTGTGTTATATAATAATCAATTTAAGTTTGTGATATGTTGTAGCTGGGTCAAGTTTGTGTTACGATGTAGTTGGGTCAAGTTTGTGTTACGATGTAGTTGGGTCAAGTTTGTGTTATGTTGTAGCTGGGTCAAGTTTGTGTTACGATGTAGTTGGGTCAAGTTTGTGTTACGATGTAGTTGGGTCAAGTTTGTGTTATGATGTAGTTGGGTCAAGTTTGTGTTACGATGTAGTTGGGTCAAGTTTGTGTTAAGTTTGTGTTACGATGTAGTTGGGTCAAGTTTGTGTTACAATGTAGTTGGGTCAAGTTTGTGTTACGATGTAGTTGGGTCAAGTTTGTGTTATGATGTAGCTGGGTTAAGTTTGTGTTATATTGTATCTTGGTTAGGTTTGTGCTATGCTGTAGCTGGGTTAAGTTATAATTGCATTATGTTTGTGTTATGATGTAGCTGGGTTAAGTATGTGTTATATTGTATCTTGGTTAAGTTTGTGCTATGCTGTAGCTGGGTTAAGTTATAATTGCATTATGTTTGTGTTATGATGTAGCTGGGTTAAGTTTTTGTTAGTTAATAACTACACTAAGATTGTTTGTTGTAACGGTTACATTTATATTATATTGTTGTTGGGTTAAGTTTGTATTAATTAATAACCATGTTAAGTTGGTGCTATATTGTAACTGGGTTATATTTGTGTTATTTAAAGCTTTGTTTCCACTGAAGCAACATAGAACAACTTTCGTGTTTCACAATTTTTTAAGACGTTTCATATTCGAAAATTACTTAATCAACTTCATTCAACAAACTTTCTACACTGGAATATCATTCTTGCATTATGTTAGTGTTTGCTTTCTATAATAATAATAATAATTATTATTATTATTAGCACCGCGTCTTACTACCCGTTCGGGTTATACGCACTTACGCTAATGTGTAATGGTAGGGTGATTGTGAGATGAAATGAAGGACCTACAGTTTAACGTGGAATCCGAACCACGGTGGAGGCCTGGCATTCCTTTCTATAATTAAAACTGGATGTAACAGTTTATAATTACTGTCAACATGTGGGACGAAGATGTTTTAGTGGCAGCTCTGCACTTATATTTAATGTATTTTTGGTTTTAAGACACAGGTTGTTGTTTGTAGTTTTTAACTAATTGAATGCAATTCTCTAAATTCCATTTAAACCCCATGCTGATGAACTAATTATTAGTGTAACCTTTTTAACTACAACCTGTACCACCTACCATTCTCATCTGAAACGAACCGTCCAGAAAGAAGACACATTAATTTTGTGTTAGCGACTAAATGTGGGTATGTGTTTCATATTTTCTTTTGAATATATAATATACCTCTCTAAGGAAAACTTCTTTTCGCATTATGAGGTAATTGTATTATATTTGTAAGAAGGTCTTCTGATAGAATAAAACCTAGGTCTGGGGATTTGGCGGTAGCGACCAATTTTCCTCAATAAGTAACCATTACCTCTTTGTCTAGTGGCAGCAATGTAAAGTGTAAACTCTGTTCTTTTACATTATAAAAGCCATATTGTGTTTGTTTCTTTTATATGTTTATATCCACCTTTCCTTTACCTTCTTCCAAATTGATATTTACCACTTCTTAAGAAACACCAACCTGTGTTTGTGACATCAACACGATACAACACAGAGCTTATTATACAAACAAACATCAACTTTTCATTTGCATGTTGCTGTTTAAGCTGCTCAATGTTTATCCAGTGGATACTTGAATTAAACCCGTTAAATTTGTGTTATGTTGTAACTGAATAAAATTTGTGTCAAGTAATAACTATGTTAAGTTTGTGTCATGATGTAACTAAGTTTGGTTTATGTTCTTGACTCCTCATGTAACTTGCATGATCACTATTTACTTAATGTCAACTACAATTTATTTTTTTATATGTTTTTAGTTTTTACAAATTTTATGGAAAATTTCAAACAACAGTATTTTGAGGGTCCAGATATGTAAAATTATATATATTAATAGTCCCACCATATAATTTTACAGCATTAAGTTTTAATTAAATTTAGGAAATAGGTCAGACAAATATTTGCTTACCTGAATGACAGTTGAAAACTCTTATGTTTAGGTTTTGGGCTGCCAACACTTGTAAAAAGTCACTGTTTTGTTATAGATGATAAGTTTTTTAATCACCTGTTATATTTTACATTTAAAATAACACAAACTTAAATTTTCTCCCACTTTTTCAATACTTTTGATAAAACATTTTTTATCCACTCAAAAATAAGATTTTAGACATAATTAAAAGTACTTATTCTTTGGTTTGGAATGTTATCAACAATGTGTAATATAGTCCATACATTAATACCGGCATTGTACTTACTTATAAAAGAGAAAATACTTGTCAATTTGTTATATATAGATAATACATTATTTTATCATATTTTAAAATATTTTTATCCACTTGTGAGGGCACCATTGTAAAGAACTTGTTTGCGTCATGATCAATCACATGGTTTAAATTTGTCGGTCATCCTTTTAAAGCAATATTCATTAGACCTTTTGAGAAAGTTCTGGCAATACATAATTTTTTTTAAGTGGAATAAAACAATAAATAAGCTTAGTGCCCGACTTCAAATAAATATAAATAATTTTGGCCTAAATTTCTGTGATTAACTATCACATTCATATATTACTATTATGTTTTCATTAAAGTTATCCAAAATGATATGTCAGCTGTTGGTGTAGGAATACACTAAGGACTATTTCTAGTAACTTTTTGGGCTCTCATCTAAGTACACTCGATTAGTGAATATTCTATAGGTATCATAAATTTTAAGAAAAAATGTCACGATACCTGTTTTTCTCGATTCCAATTCTTAAGTTCAACTTTGATTCTCGATTCCGAATATTAAACATTTTATTTTTTAATTTTTTTCCAAGCATCCAACTTCATATAAAAAATATGTAGGGTATTCAACTTCATAACCTACCAAAAACTAAAAAACTTTCATAGTAATAAAAAAATATTAATTTTAACAAAAAAAATCATTTTTAACAAAAAAAAATTTAATTTTACCAAGTATTAAATAATATAATCATAATAATAGAATAATTAGGAATTACATTACAGTAAAAATGTATTACTACCTACAAATGCAGTTTCATTGAATCAAATATTTGTAAATGAAAAAGGTGTAATAAACAGTCGTTGAGAACACAATTATTTTCAACTCACCAAATAGGATCGTTAAATAAATGTGCACTGATTTGATTTAATGACGTTGAAAAGAAAATTTAAGTACTGTACTCGTAGCAACTTAAAATACTTAAATAGGGCTACTTGAAAATAAAAAACTTTTCCGTAACTATTATTTGTCAAATAAAAGAGATTAGCTTTGTAAAAACAGTCAAAAACAATTTTTTTAAATGTGTCAAAGTTGCTAAGTTTTTTACCTCTTTTTACTGTCAAAATATCAGTTCCTATATTATTCGAGACCAATTCTTTTTCATTCAGAACACCTCAAAATGTTTGGTTCTTATTATATTTGGGGCAATGCGGTATATTTATAATTTTCCGGAATTTAAGTGAAACAACAACTTAACTAATATGAGAGATAATTGATTATTACCCTTTTGAATGCTGCCATTATGTTTAGTTGCCAGTTTTAATGAGAACTAAGAATTGAAGTAGCAATAATTGTTATGTTAAGATCGATTCTTTCGATACCAGTAAGAATCGAGGGTATCGAGTTTGACAGCCCTAAAATAACTGCTAAACAGAATAAAAAAATACTAAATATTGTAATTAGAACCTCTTGCATTAAAATAAATCTGCCGTGAATACCAAAATCTATAAGCCCACTAATAATTGAAAAGGCGTTTCACCAAAAAAAGGGAAGTTAAAACTAGGGGAGATTCAAGGGAAGTTAAAAGAGTTATCGGAGGTTTCAAAACTAAATCATGGATTCAGAACTTGTCTTTATTTCAATACTTACATTTATTCATCAATTTATACTTATAAAATTATTTTAAAATTAATAATACTTATTTAAATTCCATGAAATATAATCAACAATATTTATTTTTATGTTTTTATTCTAAATGAATATATTTACCATGATCTATGCACAGATTTATAAATAAAATTCCTAAATAAATTATCACAACTTAATTATGAGAAATGTGAAGTCAATTTGACTAGAGTTAGTTTGAATCCACTACTTTATGAATCCGAATCTTCAATTTACCATCGAATTTCAAATCCTAATCCTGGAATAAATTATGAACATAAGAAAAAATATAAATATAATAGAATAGTAGAGAATAAAAATATTAAGTAAATGTTAACTTTCTTTCTTATAATCCATTCATTATAACATTCACACATTCAGTTAAGTGTTAAATTACTGGTCTGGGGTCAGGTTGCTATGTGCATCCTATGATTATAATTGATGCTGAACCACCAATAAGCATTATTAGAGCTTTAAAATAAATGTCAGTTGTTAAATTGAAAAAAACCCATTTTTGTTAAATATATGAGTATCGAATCTCAAATTTTCTTGAATCCTTGAATCTTGGATATTCTTAAAGATACGAGCACCCATCCCTAAATTTGACCCAAACTAACTATCTTTATAATATAGTAAGACTAAATTATAAAGTGAATTATATTTAGATTACCTATAGTTTTCAATTTAACTTGTATAAGAAAACCTGCTATACCAAAAGAAAAAAAAATTACCTTTGTATTATTGAAAATATAAACCAAATGATTGTTGTTGGAGATTGGCCTAATCATCAACAAATGATCAACATCAGCATGGTCAGTAAAATAGTTGTTCGGCCACACCCTAATAATAATTTTAATTTTTGGATAAGTAAAAAATGTAAAATTTACTATATAAATGGTTTATTGAGATGAAAACAACTGTTAAATTTAGAGCCAATCAATTTAAAAGATGATGTGTTTTTTATTTGATACCCATTTGACCCATTCCCTTAACCCACCATCCATAAAAAAAGGGCATATTTCTTGTCTCATATTAAACTATAAACAGTATTAAAATGTTGGTTTTTAAAAACTCCAAGTGTAAGATATTTTTGTCTGTGACCATACATACCAGTATTTATAAAACGTCATATACAATTTTAGCTTTATTATATTGTAACATTTATACTTATTAGATCGGTTTATTGTTTCCAACTGTAAGAGCATCAAAAAACAATCTGCTGATATTGTAGATTAAGCAAACATACTCCTGTTATAGTCTTTAAGTGATTATAATTACTTTATTATCTCATTATGAATTAATTAAGTTCAAATAATAAATATCAATAATCATATTATAAATATTAACACACTGTATTGGTGGAGGAGGTATTAAGAAAGAGGAAATAGTAAAGAAATGTATTCTACATGTGTTTGAGGGATTTAATATTAGGGAAAAGTGCCTTATAAATGCAAAAGGATACTGTACATGACATATTATGTACACAGCCAAAACATGGACGGTGAATAAGAGTGATGGTTATATATGAAGTTTACGAGGAGCATGCTGGGTGTCATCAAGAGATACAGCTTAAGAAGAGTGATTGTGTGAGATAAGAGGAAACCAGAGTGAGGTGGTATGGCCTTGATAAGAGAGAGTGATAGAAAGAATGTTGGAGCCGAAGGCAAGGTCGTGGCCAGGGGAGGAGCAGAGGTTTTCAAACCACCACTCCCAGAAGTTGACAAAAAAAACTGTCTTATATACAATAAAAACAAAACAATATAAGTTAAAAACTCGTCACCACCATTATAATGCTTATGTATATTTTAATAAATAGTTTATAATTGTGTTCATTAGTCAGACTAATTCCTGCCATTAATTGACATTAAAATAAACTCTGTATAGCTTCTAGAGCCAATTAATATTTAAAATGTATCTTTGCCGGTGGCAGTTGGAAGGGCTGTATCTTCCAAACCCCCTCTGAAACTTGGCCGGACTATGTCCTTGGTTGAAGGGTATGGAAAGAAGACCACCAGAGAGAGCAAGAAGAAGGTGGGAACAACAGATTGTTGAGAGAGTACAGGCAAGGGGAGAAGACTGGACCAGAGAGAGCAAGAAGAAGATGGGAACAACAGATTGTTGAGAGAGTACAGGTCAAGGGGAGAAGACTGGACTATAGAGAGCAAGAAGATGGGAACAACAGATTGTTGAGAGAGTACAGGCAAGGGGAGAAGACTGGACCAGAGCGAGAAAGGATGAATTGTGAAGAGACAGAGGAAGATAGCAGCGATCTACCAAGGCTGGAACGGTGCTAGATGATGATTGTTGGCTTAAACTAGAACTACATAACTTGTCTGTCTTATCAATGAGCGTTACAAAGTTCAATATTTTACAAACAACATAGAATCTCAAACATCGTATCAGTACTGTGTGTGAAAGTCAGTTCAAGAGACCTAATAATATGGAAATAACTTTGTATGTCAAACTCTTTTCCATGATATCTTTGAAAATAGATCTTGTATTTAAACAAAACGGCAAGAGTCAGAACTGAATATTTTTCCATTGTGTGCATTACATGCCCTCAACATAACTTTTTGTGTTTTAGTGATCTTACATAAATCAAACATGGTTTCTTTGTTTGAGTATTGTTTTACTCTTTACAACATTAATTTATTTTGAAAATGTATTACTTTATTTGGCTATAAATAAATAAAATATTCTTAATGTGAAGTGATATGCATGGAAAAAGATTGAAATTGTAAAACTATAGTAATTGAAACACAAAATCGAGGTTAATATTCAAGAATCGAAATTGATAAAAACAGTAATTGGGAAATCAACAATACAGCATCAGCGAATAGAAATCCATTCTTATAACTCACATTATCAAACTTTACTTTTCAGGCTAGTTGTTGAATTAAATGCTAATAGAAGTAAACTTTTTTTTTTTTTTCATGATAGAGCTACTGATCAGAAATACAGTTCAATGCTTAACACAATTACTATATTGTTCAAAACAATCATCATTCGTATTGATACTTTATATAATATATTTTAATAAATTTACGCCACTTATACAAATCCTAATATAAATAAAATGATGCTCACTGTAGCAACATAAAAGTACTTAAGCATGCATTTCAATAAATTGTTAGTGATAACTTAATTGTAAGTAGGTCTGGAACTAGGGTTAACTAAGCCCCTTGATAACAAATAAGAATTTATTTAAAGGAAAAAGTAGCAGCCCCAGTCTAGAAAACTGAGATTAACGGACAGAGGTTTCACTGTGCTGACCACATGACACCCTCTAACCGTGGTAGTTGGCACTATCTTTGCCATCTGACAATGGCCGCTCGGTCGGTATAGCTTGATTACGAGCTGACACATGGGAGTTTTTTCCATTGCAAATATGTGGACATAGAGGGTTTTGTTTTCCAATATTACTTTGTTGTTTATTGACCTCAATCCATTTGGTGCATATTTTCCTTGCGATCACTTCATTGAGTCGCCGCAGACCCAAAATATGACCTAATTTATCTTATAAACACTCAAAGCCATGCACAGACACATTGTTAAATGGGGGTGGGGAATTGTTGGAGATTCCCTGTGAATCAACTTTATAGTCTGAATGTTTGGATTTATATTGCATTTTGAAGGTTTAAATTAGGAGGGATAGCCAGCACATTTACCTTAGTGATACTGGAGTAGAAATTGTTTAGATATAACACTAAAAAACACATAAACACATTGTTAAGGACAAGCTTTCACTGTCCCAGACAGCTTCATCAGGTCAGGAGAGTAGACTTATTTCTTGGTTGAACTGTAAGGTTGACTGTCCACAGCTGACAGCTGGGAAGTTTCCTTGTAGGTACTGTGGTGACCACCTGACCCCACAGAAGAGTTCCAATACCAAAGAAAAGGCACCACATCCATTGTTACCTGTGTATCAGTTGAGTCATGTTCTTAGTTACAGTATGTACTGTTAATGTTTAATCTTTCTATAAACTTGAGTACTCTGACAATCAATTCCTCTGGCCATTAATATCAGTTTTGTAGACTGGAGCTGCTACTTCTTTATTCAAGTAGCTCCTCATTTGTCCTCAAAAGGCTGAGTATGATCCTGTACCACACCCACTGCTTCACAGAAAAATTCTGAAAGTTCTGGGGATCAAATCCGAAACTTATGGATCAGTAGCCAGTAACTCTGACCACTAGACTACAGAGGTGGTCATATTATATTAATAATTAGTACTAAGTATGTTTTGAGTCTCAGATAATAGAAAGAAAAATTAAAATATTTATCTATAGGTATTTCCAAATAATCCAGAGTAAGCCTAAATTTAGTGTATCATTTTTATGAACTTTGTATACAAATATAATATTCCCTAAGTAATTTACATTCACTATCATGGTATTTATTTAAAAAATTTAAATATTTGTACATAGTTCCTACTATTATTATAACCAACTTACGACAAGATTTTGGGAAGTTTCCTTGTAGGTACTGTGGTGACCACCTGACCCCACAGAAGAGTTCCAATATCCAAAGAAAAGGCACCACATCCATTGTTCCAATGTTAAACTAGCAGTTGAAAATGCCATCCGACCAAACTGAATTATCACTACCTGAATTAAAATCATAAAATAGAGTGTTTTTAAAGGAAACTTATTTAACAGCAATATTTTTCTAAGATTTATTTAAGAGATCAATAAGTGAAACTATACAGATAAATGGTGTTTAAAGGAGAAGGGCTTACTTTAATCTAACACCATCTTCATGTCGCTAAAATATACTTTAAATACACAAGAGAAGATTTGACTATATTCTGTGAACTTTCTTTCCTCTTAGTATGGTTTAATATTGATGATTAAATTCAGAGAAAATGTTTACTGCATAAGATGCAAAGTTATATCTACCAAAAATAAGATGAACATTTTAACACAAACATACATCTATAATGCAACCAACTTCAGTGGCTGCATGGTCTAGGGCATCACTCTCACAAGAGACTAGACTGCCAATATCAGGGAGATTAAAGTTAAAATCCCTGTCGGGTGTACTTAGGGTGGTTTATCTAAATAGTTTTCCACTCTTCCTCCATACAAATGTGGATACAATCACTCTAAATTCAACATTACTCATCCCTAACAGATTAGCTTAATTAGTACTGATGTGTACAACCCGAACGGGTAGCAAATCATGTTGCTAAAAATAATAATTAATCTATACTACAGTTTAAATTTTTAAGATTTATTTAATTCAAGGTCACTCACCTGTGATGCACAGGTTCCAACCCATATAGAGTAAAATATTGGATTTGTAAATATCCCTTGAAATACATTTCTTTGCCCATGAATTTTTCTAGCATTGATTTCATTGAACAAAGTCATCATTACAAATGTATTAAAAATTATTGTGAAATGTTGACTTGGCTTATCACCAAACTCCGCCCCACGCCCTGTTGGAATGTCAAGTAGCCTGTCCCCTGAAATAGATTTTTTTTTACATGATCTAATAAGCATTGCAAAGTTCACTCATTATTTTAGTATTATTGTGTGTCTGACATACCAACATTTCAATAATTATAAAGTTAATAAATGGGGAAAAAATAGTTTGACTCACCATTTTATAATAGAATATCACTAGTCTAAAACCGGGATTACGATCAACTCAAAGTTCATGTAATATAAAGGTTCTAATCATGTTTTTAAATGGAAGCCATCATGATGCAGTTCACTTCTCATTCAATTAATCTAAGAGTTGTTCAATAAACCTAAGAGTCGTTCAATTAACCTAAGAGTTGTCCTGAGGAGAACTTGCACGTTAAGTGAACATCAAGTGAAAAATACATGTATTGTCACTGACAATCATGTTGCGAGAAACATACAGGGCTATTTAGTACTTGATTTGTTTGTTTATTGTATGCAGACAACTTCCTTGGTATAGTCCGTCCCATGAACACCAAAACCTCAAAGCCTCTTGTTACACTTTATTCCGTACATCCAGTAAAGATTCTATTGAAAGTATTTATAGTGTAATCAGACCTAAATGCTTGAGTTCAAGTTTGGTTAAAATTTGTTTTCAAACAGTCCCAATTCACTGTCTGTATTTTGCTCAAGTTTTTATTATACATGAATCCTGATCAGACCTTGCATTTCTTTATGTTACGTGAACGTTAAGTTGGTCGTGATCCCGGCATACAACTTACAGCTATATATATTGTGAGTAAAACTACTTAAATAACCTTTATTTAATCCAAATATGGCAAATAGTTTGTTAAATCTAGAAAATAGCCTTTAATTAATCCACCTTACCAAATATTTGTAATATGGTCAAGGTTCACTTTATAAAATGAACTTATTTCAAGACAAGATAAACCATACAAATCTGAGCCAAACTCTGATGAAAAAGAGTTAATTCTTCTTAATTTAATTTACTTTAACACATGTTACTTATTTTTATATTTTATTTAAATATAGTTAAATAAGTGTTAAGAGGGCTTGTGAAAACATTAGTAAAATCAAATCATTTTAATAGCAATGAGTTTACAAAGAACCTACAACATCTTTAAATATTTTTTTTTCTGTTTGGTGTATATGGCAATACTTTGTTACTTACTCCACTGTAATTACATCTACACACAACAAAGGTTAAAGATATTTTAAATTAAATGTGGTGGCATGTTATCTTGACATTTGTATAGTTAAAACCCTCACCAGTGGCTGTCAAGCTCATCTAGTGTGATTTCCATGGTTGGGATTTGGGATTTGAATCTGCGCACAAAGTATTGAGTCCGTTTTCCAATAAATAGTTTATTATTCTCCTAGTAAGCAAATGCAGGTACATTTCTCTAAATTCTACTGTCCTCATCACTACTCCATTAATTTGGTTAACAAGTGTACAGACTGGATGGGAAGTAGGACATGGACCCAGAACTTGTTGCTGCAGCAATAAATAAAAATAAAATAAAGTTAAGAGTGTCATATTTCAAACTTTCATTCACTTGATCCCAATTTTATGGTGTAGGTGTATGCTGCACCTGAGCATTCAAAGGAGGGAGGGAGAGTTAAGGAAATATTTCTGTCCTGTGTATGTCCTTTTAGCAGTGTAGTGTACCCACACATTTTACCTAGTGCTCTATGGAAGTGGTTTACAAACTGTGTATCACGGCAGGGAGCTGTAGTAGTTTGACCAAATAAGTTTAGATCACTATGATTAGCGGAAAGCTAGTGACCTCTAGCAGGTGGGCTTGTAGCTGTTAAAGATAAACTCTGGTAGATGATGTACTACGTGTCATAACTACTTTAAAATCAGTTTCAAGGTTATTTATGTTTTGTCAACTACAGTTAGTTTTAAGTATTGTGTACGTTTTGTTATCTTTGTGTGTTTCTATCAGTATGGATACAGTTTAAATTCAAATACAAATATGACATTTCAGATATATCATGCAGTTACAAAGAGGAATAGAGACGAAAATACAAGAAATATGACAAATAGTACTTGGATTTTGGGTTTAAGTGCACTGTTGTAGGAAATGAATAATGTCGACAGTTTGTCATTTGTTTTAAAGTACCTGCCACATAGAACATGCTTCCCAATAAAATGAAAAACATTTGGATTCGGCCAATGATAGTTTGGCTAACAAACCATTTGAGTATTTTCTCACAGGTTAAAAGAAATAATGAAAATGAAAGAAACTTTCTTTAAGCAAGCTACAATACTCTTCTTTCATCTTCCAAAGTTGATTACCCTATAGCAATGGGAAGAGAGAAAAAATAAAATCACACCATAGCAGAAAATATTATTTTACAAGCTACTGTGGACATGGTGTCTACAATGATAGGCAGGTCTGCTGCTATGCAACTGCTAAGTGTACCTTTGTTAGATAACACTATTAATCACCAAATACTTGATATGGCTGATGATATTAACGACCAGTTGATTAAAATACTCAAAAGTGATTTTGCCTTTAACTTGGATGACACTTCAGACAGCCACAATGATGTCCATCTAATTTATTATGTGCTGTTTATAGATTATGATAATAACAAGTTTTATGAAGATATTGTTTTTTGCAACAGTATAAAATCTGGAACAAAAGCAGCAGACATTTTTGAAATACTAAATTATTTAATGGAAGAAAATAATATTAATGATAAACCTGCTTCGGTGACCGCATGGTCTAGGGCACTACTTTCACAGTAGACTAGACTGCTGATGATGGGGGATAGAGGTTAGAATCTCTGGAGTGTACTGTTGGGTGGTATTGCCAAAATGGTTTCTCTCACTTTTTCTCTTTGTGTAAATGTGGGTATACTTCCTTTAAATATGACCTTCTTAATCCATAAAATCACCAGCGTAATTAGTACATAAGGGTTCTTAAGACAAGGTGCTAAAAAAACCCGTGAGAAATGTGTTGGAGTGCGTACAGATGGAGGTCGTTCGACTGATCGTTATAACAAAATGCAAGCTTCGATTTGTAGAAAAAAACATCTTGCGCTGTTAAGACACAATGTATCTTTCACAGGGAAGCATTTGCATGAAAAAAAATCACTGTACTTAATAAGGTTTTTCAATCAGTGAATAGTGTGTGGTAAACTTCATTAAAACTCGGTCCCTTAACTCTAAGTGTTTGTGCACTGATATAAGGGATGAACATACGTCCCTACTTCGTTATTGTAACTCTCTAAAACCAGTGACTCTGGGGTGTAGTGATTGATAACATGAAATAAAACAAATATTTGTCGTTAAAGTAATTTTGCTGTTACTTAAATTTAATTTAAATAAACTGTTATATTTGTGTTTGTTTTTATTATTTTATCAGAGGGGGGCTCCTAGCCTTAACTGGTTGGTAGGGTCTTCACACCTTCTTGCCCCCTTTCCCTTTCTTTCTCACCTGCTAAATTGCTATACATTTAAACATCACTATTAAATTTCTCTAATTTATTTACACTTAAGCAAACTGATTTGAACATAAACACCCTACTACTACTACTATTAACCAATATATTAGGCCATTTATAAAATGTACAGTAAACTCATTTTCAAACTTACCTGCAAAAAGTAGTGTAAATATAACCGTAAGCTGATATACTGCTTGTCCTAAGATATTCTTCATCATAGTTCTAGAGATTAATGGCTTTGTTCTACCATATGGTTTCCTAAGCAGCAAATCAGAAGTTGGCATCTCTGTTGCCAAGGCTAGAGAGGCAAGTGTGTCCATAATCAAGTTCACCCACAACATTTGAACCGCCTTGAATAAAACATTTATTTAATCATTTGTTCAACTAAACAACCATTAACACCAACATATCTCGAATTATTGGGTACGCAGAATAAATGCCAAGTTTATTTAGTCTAGTTTGCTGGTGACAGTAGTGAGTCAAGGTTTGAATTCCAGCTGGATGTATTGAAGTTGATTATTCTTAAATGGTTTTCCACTCTAGCTCAATACAAATGCATGTAAATTTCCTCTGAATGTTGCTCCATTAGTGTAATCAAAATATGGTGATCCCAGACGGATCGTAGGACACAGTGATAAAAGACACACACACAATTTGTCAATACAACATTATATAACTTAAATCATCTCAAATATGTCAAATGGAGAGTTTTTTATATTTGTAAAAAAATGCATATTTATGATTAGAATTTTCTTTCAAGTATAGATCACTCTTATCAGGCTTCAAGAAAAAAAATTATAACTTTAGTATCAGTAACTATCAAATTACTAAATAGAACTTTTTACTATTTACAGGTGAATTAGCTGGTTCTCAGAATATGTGAGGGACAAATATATATTCTTAGGTTTAATAATACATCCACATAAAATGTGTGGGGGGGAATTCAGAGAGTTGATATATACAGTAGTAGCATTCTGACAGAGAAAAATATGCCTTCCAGAAAGCCCTTCCTACCAAAAGCATACTATAAATATCATCCAACTTCTACAAACAAATTTTAGTTTGTTCTCTTGGATATCTCATTATTTTTAGTTTTAATAGAAATTTCAAAGCTTATATTGTTCAAAATGTGAGTTTAAGCAGTACCATAGTAATTTAAGTTAAAATACATGTAATTGTCTTTAAAAAAACTGATTAAATTTAGGTTGAAAAAACAAAAATATCAATAGATTATAATGTTTGGATCCAAAAATACATACAAGAATTGGTAGTTAAAATAATATTTTTTTAGCAACAGAACATTTGATTTTGGCCCAAATACTATGATTTTTGGCAAAACGAAATGTGGGTTTCAAAAAAGATTTTCGATTTTACTGGTATGTCGGTATTTTTACTTTAAAAATCAGCATAGTTATAAAATCAGGAAGCCAATCACAGTAAAGATGTTACTTAAGTAGTCATATATTGCTCAAAATCCATTTGATTAATTATATGGCAGTTTAGTTGCTTCTGCTCTATTAGCCATTTCTTTCAAATTATATTTGTATGGACTTTTAAATAAAATTTAGTTCAAATACCAGTAGCTATCTATTTATACATTAATTACCTAAGTATGCATCTAGCTGGAGAGAAGAAATAAAAAAGTATCTGGTTGGTCTATCGGGTCAGAGTTAAAAGTGCAAAACAAAATACCAAACAAAATGTTAGTTCCGAGAATTTTTGTTTATTTTATACAATTATCAAAACATTATCTTCCAATACCATTTCAAACGTTTTTTCTAGTAATTTTCAATTTATGAAAATTAAAAAGATTGGAGGGTTTAAAAACTCAAGGAAAATTAAAGAAGTATCCCTTTGGTATATGTAATTATTTTAATTTATCTTAACCTCTAATATAATATATATGGGATACTATGGGTTAACTAGATAAGCTTTTGACTAATAATTTGTTTCTATTCTCATTCATTCCAGGTATATATCATAAGAAATAGTAAAATAGTCAAGAGTGATAATTAAATATCCAAATTACATTAGAAACTTTTTTAAGTAAGTGGAAAATGACAATCTGTACACAATAATCTAAACATAAAATAATCTCTTTCTCCATTGAATTTGATTTAGTTATCAGGAGTCATCCTGTGGACAATCATTGTTAATAAAAACAATTTGTGATAAAAATGAATTAAAAACAGATTTAACTCTTTTTTTTTTTTTAAGCCTTACTACACAAATTTAACTAATGGTTCTGTTAATTAACGCGATTTTACATTTATATATGTTTACTTGAACTTTTATCTTATTGTCTCCATTGTGTCTTAGTACCCATTAGGAAAAATATACAGATTTACACATATAAAGATAAATATGAGTTAGGTAGAAAATAGCAAATGAACTCATATTTGCATTAAAAGAGAGTGGGAAAAATTTTAGGAAATTACTTTATTATACTCTATCAGAATGTCAAGCCCAGTCTCCTGACACCGAAAAACCAGACAAAACAATACTAAGCATTGCCCACACACATACCAACTGTTGCGAGCTCATTCAAATTGAATGTTATGTTTTGTTGGCTATAATATCACTTCACATAAAAATCAAGCACTACACCTAATGCCTACTATGATCTTTTAGATTTTAACAAATTCTTGTCAGGGAAAGAGCCTGGTTGATGCAAGGACACTAAATAATTAAAAAACAACTCCATGGCATCGGCCCGCAATTGAGCTAAACTGACTGAGAGGCCACCGTATATTGGCCAAGATATTGCACACTTCTTTGAATAAAGGGTGTCATGTTATCAGCAAAACAAACTACCCAGCCATTTATATCAGTTTTCTAGGCTGGAACTGCTACTTTTCCATTCAAGTAGCTCTTTATTTAGCCCAGGAGCTCTGGATCGTTAGCCAGGAACTATAACCACTAGATAAATGAAGATTCT
This sequence comes from Timema douglasi, assembly GCA_901482245.1. Classification (NCBI taxonomy): domain Eukaryota; kingdom Metazoa; phylum Arthropoda; class Insecta; order Phasmatodea; family Timematidae; genus Timema; species Timema douglasi. The sequence continues at coordinate 77,588 of CABEEJ010001248.1, read as the reverse complement.
TTAATTTATCAAACTATACTGTATACAAACACAAAAGTCTTGATACTAAGCTCGAGACGTTTTAACAGACCCATGTTATATTTATATTATGTATTAATAGAAGTCTTTGTTCCAGTTCTCAACTAACAAGTAGCTTTCAATTGGTCAATTCTACAACTATTATTATCCCTAATGTGCGTATAACCCGAACGGGTAGTAAGACGCGGTGCTAATAATAATAATATTATCCCTAATAGTTGTTATAAGTGGAGGTAAATTGTTTGCTGCACTAGAACACTTAGAAGCATGCATATCGAGGGTACAAACATTATAAAAGACGACTAATATTTCCTTGCATCCATGCTGCTCAAAAAACTATATTATGCTAAGTAGCATTCTGCAAGAAATTTTATCTTGTGGAGCTGAAATTGAGAATGCATTATTGGTACTTATTTTATCACAATTATATATATATACACATTTTTTTATTGTTTCTCCAACAAGAAGAATGCTATGTTTTCATAAAGGTACCTTTCAGTTCTTTAGTGTTGCTACTACTACTACTGAATCACCCTTATACAATATAATATTAGGAGTTGATAATGTGGTATTAGTTGTCTAATGACCAATTATATTAATTTCATTCACCATCTTAATGACAAACTGTGATGTAAATATCCTTATTGTGTAAATAGATCTTCCTTAGTAAGGCACTATGTATGAACTGGTATTATAGTTATTAATATTATTTTCTTATCAAGACATTTTCAGATGATTGTGTTTTATACCTATCAAAGGTTACATTATTTATATGAATATTGTGAGGGTGTGGAAAATTTCAGATCTAGAATCTAGCCGGTTTTCACTTTACCCCCACCCCAAAACTATCCACTCTAATTTAACTCTTGGGTAGTTAGTTATTAGAGTATTATTCAGGCCATACCATTGTGATTATAAAAGCTATAACTATTAATACAATTTAATAAGAGGTTTTTAAAATAAGGTTGCATTAAATATTTTTTAGAAAAAAACTTTATTTAAATAGATTTTTTCTAAATCAGAGATCACCAAACCATCAATCATGATCGACCTACTTATCGCACATCAATTATAAGTCTATCGTATAAGAATACTAGATCACAGTTAAAAGTTGGTCTTTGGCTCTTCTAAACTTGAAAATAGACCATATTCCTACACAAATTTTTTAAGAGTGACCTAAATTACCTTGATTGGTCATAAATGGTAATGTTAGTGTGTTACTGTCTTGGTTGTTATGTGACTCATAAACAAACAAAGAGTAAGATTTGCAAGTCATCAATACACAAGTTCAAGTTTATACTCTGACATCAACAGCAGATCCAGTCTGATTTTTTGAAAATTAGATTTGTTTAAAAAATTAAAAGCTGTGAGCTTGCCCCTTTTTCTAGATAATCTTTAACTTTTAGTGGAGTGGTTTGCTGCTAGTGTAGCTTTTTTTTTCAAAGTTTTGCATATGCTGGCTAAGAAGAAAAACGGGGTAGCCAGCTAAACTATTTTTTAAATTCACCGACTCTTCCAGGCTTTCCAGAGCCAATTTCCAAATTTTCAAGCCACTATATATTCAAATATGATATTAAGGTTGCAATTCCCAAATGAACATAATCACAACTCAACTTTATGTAAAAACGCATGTTATAGGGGTGGAAAGGAGACACAAAAATCATATGTAAACATTGAGAATTGAGATTAACATGCTCAACAAGGACAACTGTGTTAAAATAGTTTCATAGTGGAAGAAATGTGTTATTTTCACTAATGTAAATAAAAGTTGTGTATTTTATTTTTTAGTGAATATGTAAAAATTCCAGAAATTTGATCAAATACCCTGACTTCCATTAATTTTCCCTGACCAAGTGAGTTCCCCAACTTTTTCCTGTGTCTCAAGTCGCTGGACACCCTGAAAAAACCTTTCACTGACGATAAGTTCATGAAGGAGAGGCTTTTACTAAGAACCACTTTAAAAAAACACACACACATCGATTGCTTCTAACCATCAGTGTGACACATATATTCGAGCTCATGGTCACCGATTTAATCAAAAAACTTAAAAGGCAGATTTGGAATCCTTTAATTTCCTATAATTTTACAGATGGATGAATCAAATTATTTTTTTATTTTTTTGCACAGTTTGACTAAGCTTTTTTTTTTGCTTAGAGTTTCAATGATTTCTTAAGTGAAGTGGAATTTTTTTTAAATCATACAGCAACCAGAACTACTACAGGAGCATATAATTTTGCCAAGATTAAGAGTTACATACTTGCTTAGTCAAAAATTAACCTACATAACCATAGTCAGTGCTCATAAATTGACAAGTATTGATAAGGACTTTCTTTAATTATGCTAGACAGGTTAACATCATCTGCTATTTTTGAAATTTTAGTGTACAACTCACACTCAAGCTCTTTGCAGACAATTCTTAGCTATGGAGAATGTCATAGAGGTTGTTTTAAGAGTTAATTACAGCACCTGGACTATATAAATAGAGATCTTTAGGAGAGTTTACAGATGAAATGGGCTAAGTATAGAGAGATACTTTTCAACATGGATGTTTGATGTCTAAAAAGGTATAAAGCTTTCAAAGATCCCAAGAGCTGCTTCCTCAAATAAATGATTTTATTTAAGAAATGGTACTATCTACTACCCAGAATTTCTTGATGCTACAGATAGGTGAATGGACTAAATTTGGAACTGAAAAGTTAAAATTAATTATTTCTGCAATTTAACCATTTTCAGTAAAAAATTAACATTTTTGGGCCAATAATTTTCAGAAAAGAGATTAAGCTTGGTTTATTCAAAAGGGTGATTTATGATTTTGATTACAAATAAACTTTTACGCCTGTAAAAAAAACCTCAAAATCATCAATCCCCTGAGAGTTGAGTTTGCTCCAAGGTCCGCAAAGATTGGAAAACTCAAGATAAATCTCAGGATGTTTAGTCTTTCCTTAATAATTTCGTTTCTGCTAAATTGGAAATGAAAATCATCAAAATTCAAAATGATGTAGAAATGGAGGAACATTTTCTTTGATGATTAGTCAGTATTCAGAAATGTCAGCGCTAATGTTTTATAATATTTCTATAGCTGTTGTGCAATGTTATAATATTTATAGGAAAAGTAGGTGGTTTAATCTAAATACACACATATTTAATCTGTATTTTCGTTCTATATAAGAGGGGGTCTAAGTATTGAGTAAAATATTAATTTAAGTAATAAATATAAGATATATGGACAAAAAAAACTTAAAATTTTAGTCTAAAAACAATGGGCGATGGATTGATAAGCAAGGGTGGATCCAGGGCCTGTTGCCAAGAGGGGGAAATTGTCTCATTATAGTATACATTTAATTACTTTAACTAATCAAGATTTTAGTTTATAATAATTTTAATAATATTGCTAGTTTATAAAAATTACTTTAATCAATAGTTATATAAATAAAAAGTACTTAGAAAAATCACAATTTTGATTAAAAAGTTTTGTAATTTTTAATACAAAAAAATTAATAAAAATTAACAAAAAGTCACTGTTATGATAAAAAGTGATAAATAATAAATACATGAGCCTTAAAATGTTTAAGTAGGTATCAATGAAAAATATTTATTTTAATTTTTAATATAAATAATTGGTTATCATACTAACTTACTTACTTGAAGGTTTAAGTCTTAAGCCACTTGCTTTCCTGCATATTAGAGCTAAGTTTAAAGAGTTATTTATTAGTTCATGTAGGAGACAGGGCTATGGAGAAAATAATCATTCTTTAACACATTAAATTGGTTTCAATTCTTTTAATCATTTTATATGCAGGGAGTGGGGGGAATTGCCTCCATCGCAAACCCCCATCCCCCAACCATGATCCGCCTCCATGTGTAAGTCGATCAGAGCCAAAACGGTTGTCGACCCCTGGTCTAAATTAGTATATCCTAGTTTATATATACAAATTTAAAAATGAAATTCAGTAATCAAATTTGCCACAGATTGATAAACTAGGAAATCAATTATTTGTAACATAAATAAAATAATATATATATATATATATATATATATATATATATATTTGTCAAGTCTATATTCAATGAAATTTTAGCGGAAGATATCAACCAGATTTCATGGAAGCCTTAATATTTTGGAAAAATAAATCAATAAAAAGTCTTTCTGAAGTGAAATTTAAGAATTATGTCTTTTTCAATAGGTATTTCATTAAAAGTGATTAATGAAGTGTAGCATAAAATATGCACTTTTGGAATCTCAAAATATTTCAATTTTTAATGTTCCTTCCTCTATTTTACTAACCATGAACAAAACATTTATTGTGGCTTGGTTATAAAAATGAAACATTGAATAATATTATATTATCAAGTAATCTAAACTTGATTAAAATATCACTAACCTTCAATGGGCTGTCTTGAACTGCACATGCTCCAATAAAAGCAACAATCACTGCTACAACATTTACAGTGAGCTGAAATTGAAGAAACTTTGCGATGCTGTCATACACATTCCTACCCCACATCACAGCCTTCACTATACTGCTAAAGTTATCATCAGTCAAAATTATATCTGAAGCTTCCTTGGCTACATCAGTTCCAGCAATACCCTGAAACATTTTTTTTAAGAGAGTTAGTAAAAATGAATCTTAAAATAAAGTGCACACACATTAATGTCTTCTTAGTCCAAGAAACACATAACCTTATGGTTATAAATGCACAGTTTTATTGTAACATATATTCTACATAAGATTGAAAAGCCTTTTATTTGTAATATTAACTATATTTACCCATCGCGGTAGTGTAGTTAGCTTACGTGCTAGTCATGATGAGCTAGACTGCTGAGGACAGGAAGATTGAGGTTCGAATCTCGGTCGGGTGAACTGGGGGTGGTTTTTCCGAAATAGTTTTCCAGTGGCCCTCCACACAAATACGGGCTAACGTCCACAAAATTCAACGTTCCCAATCCCCAAACCCTTGTGTAAATAGTACTTGAGCGTATAACCTGAACAGGTAGTAAAACGCGGTACTAGATGATAATAATAAACTATATTTGAACCATTCTATTGCATTACAGCAACCTGAATGAGACCAATATTTGGTGGGATAATATGGAAAGGTGTGCATGTGTGCATGTACCAAATTAAGGTATACACTACAAAGAATTGCTTATAATATCCACAAAATGCTTTTAAAAGAAAGATTTTGTTTACACCATATAACATATACATTTGTATGATTTTAATGTTTCAAAACTGGCAAATTTTAAGTTGAAAATTTTGAAATTTGTAGCCACTCAATCAAATCAGACTGATGAAAACATAAAAAGTTTGTCAGTTCATCCAAGAGGACATATGCCAAAATTCTAGGCCCATCAAACATAGTGATTAGTTTTAGCCAAATATCTCTACAACTGGATTGCTGCAGTGTTTATATGCCAGTTTACAAGTGAGGATCGGAAAGAAAACTGCTATCATTGTACTTGAGCCTGCAAGTTTACACCAAAATGGACATAAATTTCCTTTATATGATTATATCAGATGATTAAAACTGATTTTATGGTTATGACTTGGCAACAAAGAAAATGCTCTCCCAATGGAATTGTTAATCATATCTATATCTCAAAAATCAGGTCAAACATAAGGACCATGTTGATTTTTTAAATTTTAAGTGCAGAAAATTGTTCATAAAGAGTTTCTTACTCCAAAGTGTAAATTAACAGTTCAATGTAGGGTTTCTAAAGTGTATGAATGAAGATAACAGGTATAATTCTCTGGACAAAAGGCACACTTAAGTATTGGTTGGATATTTCACCAACACAACTCAGCTAAAATGGATTTGACAGTTTGGCATTTTCTAGGCAAAAACAGCTTTGTAATTATTTCCCTCTACCACTACTGTGCAACTTATTTGGCCACTTCTTTACATATTCAACAATTAAGATCTAGCTTTCGAAAAAGATTAAAATGCGTGGACAATGCCAACATTTTAACAAAATGGCAAATGGCATAACAAATTACAATATAAGGCTTCTAGATATTCTTCTAACAGTGGGTAAAAGCATTGGGTGGTGTGTATGAAAGAAAAAATTGAATACTTTCAAGGATACAGCACACATCTGTAACCTGAGTAAGCCTGAAATCGTTCATTGTCTCAGTTCAGGAACATTTGGCTTGTATTGCCTAGACCAGGGGTCGGCAACCTTTTAAGCATGAAGAGCTATTTTCCAAAATTTTTTTACTCTGGGGGGCACCCCGAAAAATGTTGATTTTTACATTTGAACTTTTTACCTTTTATTTATGTATTTGTTAGTGACAAGTTGAGAATATATATATTTTAAACGTAATAAACAAAACAAACTAAAATATCATTTTTCAGATTTATAAATATTTGTGGCATGTTAAAAAGAAGGGCTTATTGTAAAAACTTATTTAAGAAGATATTCATGAAACAATAAATTGAGGACTAATGATGAATATATAACCAAAAAGTTTAATTTCAAATAATACTCTACAACCATCCTTATATTTATCAAACGACAACCATCCTGTTATTTATCAAACAAAACTATTTAACAAAAAATGTATAAAATTACAAATATAAGGTAGGCGCCTAAAATCTGTCAAAAGGGCACCATGGCGCCCGCGGGAGCCGCTTTACCGACACCTTACCTTGATGGATATTTTCTTTGAATGTTCTATCTGGTCAATTTATTTACACACGGCCGTAACTACCACCAGGATAGTGGGGCAGTGCCCCAGGGCCCCCGAGCGAGGATTATTTTAAATATATTTTCAACGAAAGCAGACCAAAGCTTTAATTAAATGCATATCGTCTCAATAAACTTAACTCTCGCTGTTTTTCCTTTCCAATCAGTAAAAACTTTCGCTATACGAGACTAAGAGTCACTGGTAACGATAAAGGATCAAAAGGAGAGTAGCAATACTTGCAACATGGTCATCACAACAAAAAGCCAAAACCTAGACACCAGAACAAAATTCCTTGTTATATGTTAGGGTGGCCATACTATGCCACTACAGCCAGTGTCAGTTACTTACTTGCAAATGTGAGCGACTTTGGGTCTACCTTATATATAACATTTTTCAACATTCTGGCATCCTAGTCACAGGGTTTTGTCATGGCAAGAGGTTGCAATTATCCCGTACACTTAGCAAATCCTGTGTATAAATTATATGTAAATCGTTTTTATAAATTCTTTCCAACGAAAAGCAAGAACGGCGTTTAAATATAATTACATAAAAAGTAATAAGTAACTTGCATATAATCATAACAGGTAGTAAAACACAGTTAAAAAAAAAAGTAATAAAACTAAATATTTACTTTGAGAACTTAAATTTGTTCTTGTCTTTATTGTTATATATAAATAAAAAAGGAAAATAAATTAATATTTCAGGCTACAGTTTCTTAGCAATAGAAATTTTATAGTAATTTTTGTATTCTAGGTTTCTTAGCACCACATCTTGCTACCCATATGGATTGTATTAAAGTATCAATCAGGCTAATAGGCTAAGGATGAGAAAGGTTTAATCAAAGGAAGTGTACCCGCATTTGCATGGAGAGTGGGGAAACCATGTAGGAAAAAACCAACCTCGGTACATCCGACCAGGATCAAACCACAATCTCCCCCTCAACGGCAGTCGAATCTATTGCAAGAGTGGTGCCTTAGACCATTCAGCCACCAAAGCGTGTAACTTTGTTATTATATTGAAGCTTAAATACTATGTTTGATTTGAACTTACCATAGCAAACCCAACATCTGCTTTTTTCAATGCTGGTCCATCATTTGTTCCATCCCCTGTAACAGCAACCACTTCCCGACTTTCATTTAGTTTACTGTCGATAATTCCCTTCACCAAAGTGTACTTATCAGTTGGAGAAGATCTAGCTAGTACCCTCAGCTTAGGCCAAACCTTATCCAGCAAATGTTGCTGAACCTATAAAAGGAGAAAACACATGTATTGGTTTCAGTCATATGAATCTGTTAGCCTTTTTCTCATTAGAAGAAGAAAGCCAACTTGGCTTTTCATCAGGAATAAAGTTAAGATTGGTACACCACCATATTAAATTTTTCATAAAAAAATTATCATTATCTAGGAGAAATGTGATAAAACCTAAACAATACCATTATAATTAAAGGATTACAATTAAAATTTCTTTAAAATTGTGTATGTAGTATCACCTTCAAAGTATATTCCAAACATTATTTAATCACTGCATCAGATTAAGCATACAACATTTTTCAAATGTTTAGTTGTATTAGATACAAATTCACAAAAAACGAACAATATTAAACTTTTGAGGTTGAAAAATAGGATGTGAGGTTTTAAAAAGTTAAAATGTCTTAAGAGTGTGTTTATGCTGGCAGCTATTAGAGTTTGTAATTGAAGACCCTAAAATTTGTTTTGGCGAAAAGTGCAATCATCTTTCCAGTAAATGGAAAAGGACTTGTCAAAATGACCAAGTTTAAAATTGTTTGTTTTAAGCATTGGTAGCTCAATTTGGTTAAAAATGAGAATAAACTAAACATAGCTAAATAAATATGTATATCAAAATTAGTTAATTCAACTTTAAATTATTCTGGTGGAAGCTAATGGGGGTTTAAAAAAATGCTATTCATGATTTTATATAGGCCCAAGCGAGATGAAAAATGTTAAATAAAAGAAAAAAATAGCAGTCTTTATAATTGATGATTCATTAAAATACATAACTTTTAATTAAAAATACATTCTTACTCGGTATATTCTACAAAGTTGAAATTATTATATCAATTGCTAAATGACTTTATTTAATATAATATCATTAAATTGTGCTAAGCTAACATCGCCAACTATACAACATTTTACCCATCTTGGCAGGGGCGGATTTAGGGGCTCCTCGTTTTGAGACACACCTAGACTCCAGGTATTTTACAATTTTTAAATGGACTTTAATCAATTTCATCATCATCATCATCATCATCAACAAATAATTATATTATCATTCTATATTGCAACAAAAAAAACTATTTCAATTACTTACAAACACAGCTTTGTTAAAAAAAAATTCCTCTTGGATTTAATTGCAGCAAAAGTGTTGAAGACTTTATCAAAACTGACATTATTAGGCACATTACTCTCTATGTGCAATATTGAAAAACAACTCAAGTGCTTTTGAGAAAGTGTTGATAGTAGATAGTTTTCAACTCTTTTAAAAGCACAAAATGATCTTTCACCACTTGCATTAGATGTTGATAATGTAAGGAAAATTTTAAGAATGGTTTCCACATTTGAAAATGTCTCTTTCAAACCATCACTCTCCACAAGCAGTTTGTAGCAATCTTCCAGCTGGACTGAGGAATGATCTTGATCCACAAGATTCACGAAATGATGAAAGTTATGCAGTTCATCACAAAACAGTTTTCCAACTATGACATTTGAATATATCTTGGCAAACTTGCTGAGGTCACATTTCATAGAATGGTCATGTTCATTAGCAAAAACTCCTTTTAATAGGGGTGGAATTTGTATCTTAGCTTTGCCTTACTTTTCTTCAGATCAACTACCAGATTGTCACAGATAGTATTCAGTGTCTTCACTCAAATATTTTCTTTTCCCTCCAGATGATCTTCATCGTCTCTACTTTCATCAGCAAAGATATTTCTTTTTATTCTCCTTTTGTAACTTCTAATCATTTTCTGGTTACTCCACAGATTTAGACAAAGTCGAGGTGCCCATGTCAATACCAGAATAGTCGTTAGGTACGTCATCAAAGAAGAGTTTTAGATACTGAAATATATCTACCATATTTTTTCTGCAAGGATGTGCTGACTTTGTCAGTTCGTTGCAAGAGCTGGTCACACAAGACAGTTTCATATTTGTCAAGTTTTTTTGCCAATGTTTTTGTATCTGTTTTGGCTAAGAGCTTCTCAGTCTCACACTCACAAAGTTTAATTAATACTGTTCTAATATCACTATAAACTCCTCATTAACATGATACAGTATAAGCTCTTGCTGAATATCGAGTATCACTCAACTGTTTCACAAGGTGATGGTGTGGTTTAAGGTGGGATTTAATTATTTACCATGATTAGTGGAGTCTGAGAAAAAGTACATTTTTTTTTTAACAAAATCAAATAAGCTTCAGCATATCTGTAGCATTCAGCAGCATTATTGCCTACTAAATTCCAAGAATGGCTTGAACACGCAACATAAAATGCTGTGGCACCTCAATTATTTTTGGGGTTCGATCCTCGGTCCCGGCAAAAATTTATCTGATTACCAAACCCTTCCTTCACCTCTGACAAGACATCTTGTGAATGTGAGGAATGCCAGGCCTCCACCGCGGTTCAGATTCCACGTTAAACTGTAAGTCCTTCATTTCATCTCACAATCACCCTACCATTACACATTAGCGTAAGTGCGTATAACCCGAACGGGTAGTAAGACGCGGTGCTAATAATAATAATTATTATTTTTGCTTGAAGGCCAACATATATGCCTGACATGATTGAGGCATTATCATAGCATTGACCTCTACAGTTTTTTATATCTAGCCCTAGCTCTTAATTTTTTTTCAAGAGAGTATCATTTAAATGGTCCGCTTTGTGAGATTTTAAGGGCAAGAAACCAAAGAATCACTCAATTGGTTTTCCATCAACATTTACATACCTTAAAAAAAATCTGACGACAAGCACTATATAAGTTTGAATCACGACTGATCTTTATGAATCCACAAAATATTAGATTCATAAACATAACTTTTTCCCTTTTCTTTGTTTCCTGCTTCATTTATTTCTCTTTTAACAGTGAATCGGAGGCCCTCCAGGGTGTGGGGCTCTTCGCAAGTGTGACCCATAAATCCACCCCTGCATCTAAGTTGAAAAACTTTTTAAACTTTTTTTTAAACATTGATTACATCCTGAACTAAAAACATTAGAGTAAAGAGTAAAATCATAAGATTTAATTATATTTAAGTATTTTGCACACTTTTCATCCTCAACTAGTTAGTAGTGAGCACAGATAATATACTCAATGCTTACTTCTCCCTGGCTGTCTCTTATCCTCCGATTGAATTCCTTTCCTTCTAAAATAAGGAAATCATCTCCAGGTTTAAGGATTCCACATTTGGTAGAGATTGATCGGGCAGTATTTATATTGTCACCAGTTACCATACGCACTGTAATACCTGCTCTTTGGCACCTCTTGATTGCATCAGGCACCTGAAATCATAGAAAAGGGATTGCATATTGTTTAAAATTGATGTTATTTGGAGTTAAATGAAAACATTTGAGTTAAAATAAATAAAACAAAACACTATGGCATCCAAAGATAATCTTGCACAATTCGCAAGAAAAAATTATATGAATGTGTTTCTGGTAATGTATTCAAAATTTAGACAAGAGACAGAATAGGATAAATTAAAATAATTACAATTCTTAAAAGCAGAAGGTTACAATGAGCTGAGCATGTAGCAAGTATGCAAATACAAGATGACTAGAGGAGTAATGGAGGGTGTTCTACAAAAGACTCGCCCTTTGGGAAGACCTTGGCTCAGATGGCAAGAATGTGTAAACTCCTACNTTTGGGAAGCCTTGGCTCAGATGGGAAAAAATGTTTAACCCCCTCCCCCCCCCCCTCCCCCCAAACCCAAATATACAATGCATATAAACATACCCCAGATAATTGTATCCATTTAGAGCATATTTAAGCTAGTTAAAAAAATAAAAATAATAATTTAAAAAAAATGCTCATTAGTAAACAACCCTCAATTTTTAGCTATGGTTAAATAAATGATTTTGCTAGAGTTTTTATCACATTTCATCTAAACATCAAGTTTGAATGGAATCCATCAAAGTGTTTTGGCTGTAACCTAAGGTACAACCAGTGGGACAGACATAGGCCCAACAAAATTAAATAAACTTGTTCTATGGTTTAAGGACACACAAATCATAAACACGAAGAAGAAAATGTTTAAGACTATAATACTTTCCCTGTGTGAGAAAGTAAAACATTAGGAAAAGTAAATCGAAATAAATCATCATCATCATCATCATGAACAATTTCCAGCCATGAGCCTCTCCATCATCTCCTTTCTCCCCACCACCTCTCCTCCTTCACCAAAATCCAGTCCTATTATCTCTCCTCCACACTACTATGCACTCCTTTTAGCCATCTGTCTCTTGGTCTTCCTGTTGGACTACTGTCCCCCACTTCAATATCCAACATCATCTTTAATATCTTAACCTCCTCCATTCTTCCCACCTGGCTGTACCGACTTAGTCGTGACTTCTATACCCTGTTCTACACAGGCTCTTCGACTATCCCTTTCACACTCATTTTTCATCATATTCAATAGTATTTCTAAGAAATTTAATTTAACAGACTTTAATTATGCTTCTATCCTGCTCCTTTATTACCCACATTTCCACTATGTATGTCAATATTATTACAAAGTACATTTTGTACATTACTCCTTTATACCTCCTCTGCATATCCCTGTTGCAAGTTAGACTTCTCACACTTCTGGGAAAAGCTAAACTGAAATAATTCTAATAATAATAATTATTATTATTATTAGCTTCGCGTCTTACTACCCGTTCGGGTTATACGCACTTACGCTAATGTGTAATGGTAGGGTGATTGTGAGATGGAATGAAGGACCTACAGTTTAACGTGGAATTAGAACCACAGTGGAGGCCTGGCATTCCCCAGATGTCTTGTCAGAGGTGAAGGAAGGGTTTGGTAATCAGATAAATCTGTGCCGGGACCGAGGATTGAACCCCGGCCGCCAGCACAGAAGTCTGACACCTTACCCCTAGGCCGCCAGGTCACCGTTTCTAATAATTAAATAGGTGGTAGTGTATAACCTAAATGAGTCTTTAAATGGGGTGTTAAAAAAAAAAGTGGTAAGAAATAACTAATGCAGCTGTTTGGACAATATTATGGAGTGAAAAGTGAAACCTCTATGTAAATACTATGCACAATATTATAGATAGCTCATCCTAGTAAACAAAATAATTAATATTAAAATCTAAAATTTCACAGCTTTTAAAATTTATAAAATAGTGAATTTATGACATAGCAGACACACCACTTGGAAATAAGTTCTCGAAGTTTATCAAAAGGAGTCTAGTCTCAAATAAAATAACCTATGCAGATATATTTATGATGGAATAAAGTCAATCTAAGGTTATTATACTAATCATAGAACAATATTCATTTGGTGTGTATTATTTCTCAACTTGAGGCTTGTATTATGCACAGACATGCAGTGAGGTGCAGTAAAAATACATGCAATTTGTGTGTGGGCAACATAAAAATGCATATTTCCTGACCAGATTTGTATCAATAAATGCTGATACTGCTCCATTTATTAGATTCTGTAGGTCAAACTTGGGCTAAATTAATTGTCTGATTGATTGAGGTTATAAAGATGTACTCAGAAAGAATTATATTGGAATAAAATTATATTTATTTGAGAATAAAAGCTATTTTATAAGAATGGTTGTTAATAATATTGCAATAGTTATAGCAATAATGTTCCATAAAGAGAAATATATTAAATCCAATGTTCATTTCCTATGTTTGTCCTTTAGGTTCCTTTGACATTTTCCTATCTAAGTGTATTAACATTCTTTATACAATCCTTTTTTTCAATTTGTTGTTTTGGTTTCAAGTATTAGGAAGTTGCATTGGGCATTTCACATGCCTTCTGATGAGTTATAGAATGAAACCTAGATCGAAGGAATGGGCGGGAATGATCAATGTCCAGTGGCAGCAATGTAAGTGTGAACTATGTTATTTCCATTGTTAAAGCAATTTTGTATTTGTTAGGTATCTTTTATATGTTTCTCTCCCCCTTATTGTAAGTTTATTAAGCAAAGATCTATTATAATGTAGTGTTGATCAATCAAATAAAAGTTAAAATAAATTAATTGGATAGTGAAGCTTGTTAATATATGTTTGCATAGTTACAATATTAAAGTGCAATATAATAATGTACATATTGAAAGTCAAAGCTTTATTCCAAATAATTTCATTTAACTTTCATCTGATTGCTTTCTCTCTACGTTATAGATGAGTTTTATTGTATTATTAGCTACGTTATAGATGAGTTTTATTGTATTATTAGCTAAGTCGGTAGCGTGTCTGAGCTAAGGGTCCTAGCCTGGCCAAAAAATCTATCATTGGTTAAATGTGGGCTTCCTCTTTCACATTGATAAATTAAGGGGCAGGGACTGGATGTTTTGTCTGTTCTAGATTTAAGTTTATTTATATAAGTTCTGCGCTGATATAATCAGTTTTTTTCAAAAAGTACACATTAAATACCTCCAATAAATTCCAAATATTGTAATAATGTTAAATACTAGTAATTGGATAATTTATATTATTTGAAATTGAATATTCACCAGTGTGTAAAGGGTCAACATAAATTGTTGGCTGGTGAAAGCGTGCTATTATAGTATTATTGGACTATAAAACATTCTTTAGAAAAAAGTCGAGATGACCAAAAATAAATTTACCTTTTAGGTTATATTTTTAACCTAAAGGTTTTTTTGTGACAGTTCTGCTGAGACCAATAAAATAAATGTTTACATAAATTATACCTAAAACTAATAAAATTGATTCATTATTTAAACACAATTTAGAAACAGACAAACTATCAACCTCAATGTTTAATTATATTGTTTAAACTTATATTTTGATTGTATTAATACGATGTTAATTCACAATATTTACTTAATCAATCAACTAACAACTAATTTATCAAAATATCTGAACTTGGTATTGTTAATCAAATAGTAGGCCTTTAGGTAATTGATTTAACTGAAAGAGATTAAATATTAAGCTACAAGCTATACCTTGATTATGAAAACTGTCTAAATGTACAAGTCTTTTACAATAGTGTGTATGTGTGTGTGTGTGTATATATATATATATATATATATACATACATTTTTCATAGGTACACGTTATTTAGACAGACATATATATATTTTTTTCATAGGTACACGTTATTTAGACATAATATATATATAATGTTTTATCTTTCCAAAGGGTGTGCAATTCTCATTCCAAATGCCACCTGTGAACGATCAGTTTAGCTGCCATGAATTGTGGGTGTAATATTTTCTTTTAATCATTCTTTTCCATGTGTCTCAACACAAAACTATAATAAGTGTTAATACACTGATATAAATGGTTCAATCAGAGGTTATGAAAAGTTAAAATGCTTTTTTAGCTGGAAAGTTCTCGCATCACCTCCCTCAAGGAGTTTTTAAAAAAACAATAATTACCATAGTCAATATTGAATATTTTTAACTGTGTTTTTATCGGGTTTTTTTACCTCCAAGCCAACGAATACACATTGCCATTGCTAGCATTATCAAAAGTGTTTCAATACTTACATTTACTGCTTGTCATAAAATAAATTTTAACCGTCAAGAAGTTAAAGAAAAAAAACTTACCTCCGGTCGAACAGGGTCTTCAATTCCCACAACTGCTAAACATGTTAAGTTATTCACAATGTTTTCCTCATCTTCCCAGTTGGGATCATTGTCAATATGGACCTGATTAATTTCTGCTTTTCCTGGTACAAAGTCTCTAAATGCCACAGAAATTGTTCGTAGACCATCACAAGCCATAGGTTCAATGACTTGGTGAACTAACCGATCTTGCATTTCTCTGGTGAACTTTTCCAAGTGACCATCACGACCATATATGAATGCACATCTGCAAGAAAATAGATAAAACACTAATAAATGGCATACAGCAACCTTTGTTTGGTTAATAGTTTTGTTTGGTTAATAGTTTTGTTTAGAATACTTATGTATAGTTGGTTTTTCACATAACATGAGATTTTTCATAAAAACTTTTTCAAAGGCTTAAAACATACTTATTACTGTAGTGTAAGTACAGGCAATTTAACTTAAAATTGCACCTAAAAGGAAAAGGTAGCTGGAGGGGATTCACAAATTAAAACAAGGCAGTAGTCGGCCAATAATTTCATGAGGGGGGCGATTGACGGGTACAGTCCTCAATTGCTGAAGGCTAGAAAAAATTCTAAATGATAAAAACTGTTCTAGAAGCTATCTGAAGTTTTTTTTTAACAGCATAGCCCCCTAAATGTTGGAGGCTAGGACACATTCTGGATATTAAACACCTCTAGAAGCTCTCTAAGGTGTTTTTTTATGGCAACATAACATCATAACTGCCGAAGGCTAGAAAAAAATTCTTAATATTAAACACCTTTAGAAGCTATCTGAATTGTTTGTTATAGAAACATAATACCATACTTACTGTCCACTTACAGAAATATCTTAACTCTTGAATATCACTTGCTTTTAAAGCATAATACATTTTTATCTCAAAGAGATTCCAAATAAGTTTATCAGGAGGTGATTAGTCATCTTCTATATAAAGCATATAGACCCAACAAACACAAACATTTTCAAGTTCTAACTATTTGGTCCTTTTAAACTGAAGCATTTCCAAATGCTACCTTGATTAATATTCAAAATTAAATTTCTAATAAAACAAAAAAAAAAAAAACATGTCTCAAAGTTTATCTTATTAGGTGTTGAAACATATTTTTTCATTGACAGAATGGAGAAAAAAAATTAAAAACCAATACATAAGGTTTGTATTAAGAATATTTCATACATAGCTAACTAAAAAATAAGCGGTATTATACCAATAAAATAACTCATAGAAAGCCATTTGTAGTCTCAACAATTACTATTCAAACTGTTACTATATATTAAATAATCCATAATTTTATCAATTTACTAATCAATTTACAACATAAGTCAAGGTATCACACTTGCAAAAGAATTGTATGCTGAAGATGGGGAGATCAGGGTACAAATCTCTGTCAGGTGTACCAAGGCTGGTTTATCCAAAAGTTTCCTCACTCTCCTTCCATGCAAATTCAGATACATTTCCTCTAAATTATCCCTTCTCAATAACTACGGAAATAACATAATTTATATATACTACTATAAAGCCACATGGCTGACTCCCTCACCGACATTAATGTTTACCCACTTCCAAATGAGCTATAAATTTAGAATTTGGCAAACTTCTAGCTTCTAGTCTGTAACCGACGGGAAAATTCCAAAAAGTTAAAAATTTGAATTTCTAACCCACCAAAAAAATTCAAAAATTCAGAGCAACTTTAAAGTCAGTGCGGACCTTTCTTTGGAGGTCTCGTGTGGCTAAACAGTAAGACCTATAAAAAAAGAGGCTCTGAAATTACATTAGTTTACATCCACTTGCTAAGAAAACTCACTGGGGCTGTGGGGGTGGAGCCCCCCAACGAGCAAAGCGACACGCACACACACGCACACACACTCACACACAAATATTGATACAACCCATAAGGGTAGTGTGATAGGGTGGAGGAAAAAATCCGACAATACTAAGGTCTTTCTTTATAGACTCGATATAAATATTCAAGACACCAATTATTGTAGCTTTGGAGCCTTGGTATGCTAAAGGTCGTCAATCATAGGTTAACTACCCATTTTCAACATTGCAAGAGCCCCACCACTTATGGAATATACAATTCACCTCCTCAATATGAAGTTTCATTATAGTTTGCCTAAACTCATCATTTTCCTCCAACAAGCTAACCAATGATGAAGGCAAGGACAGACAGACATTGCCCATCAGTCAATCGTTGCCATGGTGAGAGTTCAAGCAGCCAGCGAGGTTTGAGAACTAAGTTCCTGCATGAGAGAGATAGCAAGTGGAGTGTGTGTTCAGTCAGAATATGATGGGGCTAGGCTAGAGGATATAGATTGTTGCTAGGCGCTCGCTGTCGAGGCTGATTGGACCTTGATGCCGTCATTCCAAGAAACCACCCTCCCTACATCCTCACTCAGACATACATAGTTGATGTTGCGTACTTGAACAAGTTACATTACATTTTGACTTTAAGTGGTGAACATCAAATCGTCCTGATGCAGACCAGGGAAGTAGACCCCCAGCTAGCGATGGGTTTTGCCAAGAAAATGAAGATACACATTGTGGTATTTTGGTGGTTCAGGCTGGTAGGGAAAGATGCGGGTGTGAGGATAGGGACTGGGTATTCTTAGCATTACTTAATATTTCAAGGACGGAGCTAGTCCTAGAATTTATTATCTTATTCATCATGTTTTTCTGTATTATTTTTCGTCTCAGTACAAGGGAGCCTTGATATATAGTGTTACAGTTTATATATACACATATATTTTAGAGATGGGACGCTCAAATTCTATGGTATTCAAGAGATTTGATATTTGAGAATCCCACAAAAAAAAAATCTCAAATTCAAATATAAGGGCCTCAAGGCAATAAAAATTAATTTTTTTAGGAATTCCATTATTCGTGTAGTTAGAAAAAAAATATATCACAATTTAGCTTAATTTATGTAAAAAATAAAAGATCAATTTCACAATTTTTTTGAATAAATTAATTTGTCGTTCCCAACTACTTAAATGCTTAAAAGTGCTCATATATTGGCTCTCTCTAAGCCATATGTTGGGTTAATTGCTAACGGTTTTATATTTAGTTGTTATTTTTGAATATAGAGGTATATCTCATTATAAATTTATTATTTTCTTAGCGTTGTTAGTTTAATTGTTAGTTTTGTTTTAGAATGGCCTCCTACACGATGATGGTTTTGGAGCTCAATAACGACGTATCTGGCAGTGAATCTGATAAGTTCTGACAATAACGATATTGATATTGAGTGTAATAATGATAATGAAGATCCTGAATTATTTAGTATAAGTGATGGTGACCTGAAAAACAATTTAAATGGGGATAGTGATTGTGCTGGTGCTGTAAGGTGTTTTCAACCAGCTTTGTTGATATTTACTGACAGGCTACAATCTGATGTTCCAAATGAATATGTGGGCAATACTGGTCCTGTGCATGACTTATCTTTAGGTTCCAATGAACTATGTTATATTAAACTAGTGTTGGGTAATAAAAATTTTCAGCACTTTGCCGAAAATACAAATAAATATTTCAAGTTTAGGCAACAAAAAATAGGTAAAGTGGGTCAAGAGTGGTATGAAACTACCGAGGAAGAAATGATGGCCTACATAAAAGTACTGGTTTTAATGTGTATATTTTATTTGCCAGAAACATCCGATTACTGACACAGCTCAGACATTTAATGCCCTGTAATTCGTAATTGCATGACTTGCCCCTCTGCATAATTGATTGTTTTCTTGAATACAACCACGAAAGGGGAGTTGGAATTTAAAACTAATTGTAAATATTAATTAAATCATTTGTTTGGACTATAATATGTAATTCCTAGTAATGTCAATATGATCCCTAATATAAAAAGTTGTTTCAAAATATTTCAACGTAATATGTTAATTACATTCAGAGTTATTGCTTATAGCAGAGACTCATGTGCAAATTTTCGTGTTATTAAAAATAAAGGGGATAGTGGTGGGAAATTGGGCTCTTATAAAAGAGCCGGGAAAGGGTTAAATTATTTAAGCATCCAATATTTTAAAAAAACTAATTTTTATTTGTAAATTAATTATTAATTATCCGTGTGGGTTTTTAAAGCCATTTTTAAAGGATTAAAAGTGTATTAAAGAGAAATAACTACCAGTTTCAGTTTCAGGTTGTCAATCATGGAAAAGATTTTTTAACAGCATGCAAATTTTGGTATAATTTCTAGTTTCAAGTCTTTTTTTTAAGATGTTAACACAATGGAAAAATAAGTAGAGTTTCAAACAAAAATGTACATAACATTACAATGAAGCATTATTAGTCAAAAAATTTAATTAAAATCTCTACTTACTTCTTCAAGATAATTTCAGAAGCTCCCTTGGAACATAGTCTAAAGCCTCCTCCCTGGCGTGGAATTACTGTGCTCATAGACTTTCTTACAGAATTGAAAGTGTACACCCGTGTAAACATCTCTTCTGGCACATCATCTCGAATGGTCTGATAATTCTTACCAAGTGCTTGGACAAATTGTAAGAGTGCACATTCAGTCTTGTTTCCAACTTGTTTGGGAAGTTCCCCAACCTCCTCAGGAGGCTGTTAGAAAAAGAATCATATATTTAAAAAACCTTCTAAGCCTAGAATTATATTAATAGTTCATTTGTTGTATACCGGTACCTTATATAGCATTTATGGGTATCATTTTTGTACTACAGCTTCCATTTATATAAAAATAACAGTATTTTAGTTAACTTCACGAGTATCATTTATATCTTTCTAAGGAAAAACTCTTTCGTTTTGAGGTATTTTGTTATTTCTGGAAGAAGGTACAGGGAGTTTTGTTGCGTGTTCCACACTCTCCTGATGAGTTTCAACAGAATAAAGCCTTGGTCGGGGGACTGAGCAATAACAATTAAATTTCTTCAAGTTTCACAATGAAACCTAAGTTGAGGGATTGGGCAGTTAAACTATTTTATACAAAAGGCAGCCATTATTTATTTGCCCAGTGGCATCAATATAAGGTGTAAAGTGTGTAATTTTCACTATAAAAGCGATATTGTGTTTGTTGTTTCCTTTTACATTTTTCTATCCACCTTTCCTGTACCTTCTTCTAGATACACAAATAGTATAATATAATATTAATATAGCTGAGGACTTCATAAGACCAATTTAGTACTTAACAGCTTGAATAACAATTTACTATAGTTATTAAATTTGGGCAAACCTTAGCACTGCTATATTTGGCCATTATGAAAATAGTGGGTTTGTAGAGCATATAAATCAATCAACTCTTCAGAAAGAGGATCACCACGTTACCAACAAAATAGAATAACTTGTTTTGTTATACAGTAGAATCTTGATAGTCTGAAAAGTTTTGTAATCTGAATGCACCTTAAGTAAAATAGGACAAAATACAGATGTATGAAATGTGGCAAACAGGAAGCAGCGCTATTTAAAATTAACATTTTAGTGCGCAAAGTCTCTACATATCACTTGGATGGGGAGAACAGTAATCTTGCCATATCTGTGTGTGTCTTAATCCTCCACATTGGTAAATAAAATATGACAATTTTAGTGTACCTTTTTATATAGTATTCTATTTGTCTTGGTTATAAAATTAAATATATACTCACAATCTGAACAAATTGATAATCCGAACAACCCACGGTCCCAATTAGTTTGAATTATCAAGGTTCTATGCTGTATTAGAATAAGTTTCGTATGTTCAAGTTAAATTAGTTTAAATAAGGAACTTTTAATATTAAATAAGGTTCATTTTGGCTAAGAAGTGAAACTGTTGACAGTTAACATGGTAAAGGTGTTGAATTAAGGTTTGTTAAATAATATGCTAAATTAGGAAGGTACAGTAACCCCATGGCTTCTTTGGTGCTGACTGACAGCTCACAGCTCATAGATTTGGAAAGCTACCAGACTAAATTATGTATCCCTTCGCCAAACCATATGAGCTGCAAAAACATGTGTTTAGAAGCTGTCACTTCTGACGGTCAACATTTAGGTATATACCTAAATGTTGACTGTCAGAAGTCAGCTGTGAGCTATCAGTTAGCCCCAAAGAAGTCATGGGGCTACTGTAAGCGAGAGAAAGTTTATTCAGAATAATTTAGATTAAAAGGGCTTAGGTACTAGAGGTTTTTATAGAATAGATATATATTAATTAAAAGCACCTTGGTGTAATCAAACAAATTACAGGTATACAAGACCTGTTGTTAATAAAGGGCTATACTTGGAATTTTTCATCTAATTTGTGTTATCTACATCTGTCTATGGTTTTGGGTTTTCTTCACTCGGTAACCATGTTATAAAAAAACAAACAAAAAATAATTTTTGTCCCAACATTGTATTTCAATTAAAATTATACTATCATAGCGTGCACCCTTAGTCAATCAAGAGCATGCAAGTATGATGTAAGCCTAAGAACTCATACTATCAACTTTCCTGAATCAGCAGTCATGTATTCACACCAGGTTATGTTTACAAAAACATAAGATTGTTTTGCCGATTAGCATAGCATAGAATATTGGTAAAACTCATAAATTAGGGGAAACGCCCTTCCTTTTTGGTATATAATAGCGAGTTTTTAGACCTTTTGAGGAGAAGGGGGCCGGAGAAACACGCTAGTTGTTAGGGTGGCTACTTCGAAGTGCTTTACATACTCGGCTACAAAGCTACAGCGACTTGAGGAGAGAATATCCTTCAGCTTGAGTACCGGTTCAGTGAAAAGGACTCCCCAAACCATCTTTAAAGTGGGTTTAGACAAGAATTGCACAGCGCCAGGGGGCCAAGTTAGAGTTAATCACCAAAGACCGGTTAGGGTGTGGAAATGCTGAGTAGGGGACATTGATCAAATTCAGACCTTTTTTCTAAATGGTTTCAATTAGTTCTAACACCTACATCACATTTATGCACTCGTATATTAATTAATCTCTTTCAATAAACAGGATCAAAACCAACTTCACAATAATTATTTGCCGCTGCCTACCCAACCCACTAAGCCCTGCTGGCATGTCAACTCATGGGTTGTGAGGAGTAACGACAATATCAATATTTATTATATAAAATACAACCACTTCTATGCTTTTTCCTTATAAAACTTGTCAGGAAGTTAAAGTACACTAAGGTTCTGAAATGATAAGGAATTGAGAAAGAGGCTAAGCAATTGTAAATTTTATATACATATATACATACATACACCTTACATATTTTTTATTATCATCATCATCATCATCATCATCATCATCATCATCATCATCATCATCACCATCATCACCGCACCTTACTACCCATTCAGGTTACAAGCACTTACGCTAACGTGTAATGGTAGGGTGATTGCGAGATGAAATGGAGGACCTACAGTTTAACGTAGAATCCAAACCACGGTGGAGGCCTGGTATTCCACACATTCACAAGTTGTGATTAATACACGTCTTGTCAAAGGTGAAGGAAGGATTTGGCAATCAGATAAATCTGTGCCAGGACCGAGAATTGAGCCCCGGACCACCAGCCCAGAGGTCCGAAACCTTACCCCTAGAGTGCCAGGTCACCCTAAATATTGATACAAAGTTTCAATATCCATTTTGTTGAACATGGCTTTCTGAATGTGATATATTTACAAGTCTCTGAATATTCTTGGGTATAAGAGTAAGAATCTGGCATTTATCTAAGTAGATCCCCAATAGTCTCAAAAAGTAGTGAAATAACCTAACACCATAATGTTTTAAAAAGGATTTTTACTTTCCTTTCTATAAAAAATTACACTCTTTTTTTGTAAATAGGGAGTATTATTCAAAAGTTGTATTTAATTACTTTGTTACCCACTTCGGTGGTCGCATGGTTTAGGGTGCTACTCTAGCAGTGGTATATCCTGATGACAGGGAGCTCAATGTCTGAAACTGTCAGGTATATTGAGAATGGTTTTTCAAAAATGGTTTTCCACTCTCCTTCCACGCAAATTCCGGCATAATCTATCTAAATAGAGCCTTCCTAGTCCCTAATTAGAGTAATTAGCACATAATCGTACAACCCGAATGTATAGTAAGACTGTGCTAAAACAAAAAAAGAAATACTTTGTATGTATCATTTATTTATTCATCCTATCAAATTCTTTTCATGTCTTGAGCAATGACTTTGTAAATAATTTAGTGTCTTTAGTGTGTTGGTTTAATGCACTATCTGTGTTTTCATTATTGTTAAATTAATGATATCGAAAAAAAAAAAAATTGTTTGAACAGCCCATAGTCTATCTACCTCCTTCACCCATATCCAGTTGTGATATAATATTTAAGCTGGATGAAAAACTAGGAAAATTAGAAGCATCGGTATTTTGATATATTTAGTTAAATAAGTAAAGGGGGATAAGATTATAATAATATTTGCTAGAGACCAAGCTATAAGTAAATTAGGGATGATGGAAGTTAGCTCATAAGAGATTCTAGATGAATAAACATAAAAGATTAAAATAGCTAACAACAGTTTTGTAGTATTTTTCTAGACGAAGTTTAGCTACCAATGTAAGGAATATCATTTAAAACCTTCCAATATTGTTTAATATATTTGGCTCACCTATACAGTAAGGGACCCAATTTTAAGCAATCAAGATTGGGTCATTAATAGAAAAATAATTTCGTATTTCTTAATTAAGTATACCAAATTGTTTTATACATTGTTCTTGTCATGATAATTTATAGAAAATTTATAAATACTTACCATTACACGTGAAGTATATGCACAATTTACAGCAATAGCCTGAAGTAATGTATTTCCAACATGAGATGGGATATCAGAGAATTTTGGTATTGTTTTACTGAGCTTCTCACAAATATATGATTCCACAACTGTCATTCTAAACAAAAATAGATAATATACATTATCATAATTACTACCACACTATTTATGTCTATTACAAATTAGCATTTTAATGAAAGCATGTATTTATTTAATTGGTTTGTGTTAAATAACTTTTAAGTAGTCTTGAAGGCTTTAACATTTTTTAAATTCCCCTTTAAAACAAAACACACGATAAAAAATAAATGTTTGTACTATTCCTAAGACACAACTTAGCCAATAGGATTATACATCAGCCACACACATTCTAATACTAAAAAATTTACTATAAACATAATATGAGGAATTATGTACTATATTCTATTATAAACTGGTAGTAGTCATCACACACACATTTAAACACAAAGTAATATTTAAGAATTTATACCTTTATAAACAAAGGCAATAATGATGAAATATTACTTTAGTTGTGTTTTAAATATGTGCGTGATACTTCTACTATAGAAGACGGAAGAAAGGTAGACTTCACCTTTGTGCATTGGATTCTTCCCACATTTTTCTTTATTAAATTTTCACTTTAATATCTTTCTTTTTTCCTTATTGTTATCAATTTCCATTATTTTTTCCCAAACTCTTAATAGATGATAAATACCTAATTTGAAAGCACTATTTAAATAAAACAAAATGTTGATGTTTCACGACTCATCTTAAGACAAACAAGCATTTCCAAATATTAGGTTATAAAAATACCTTTAATTAAAATGATTAAGATAATTGAAAATTGTCAGTCCAAATTTAGCCTATTGGGGTCAGTCAGTTATAAAAATGCAATTATCAAATCAAGTACTATTACCTGTTTGTAGTCAATGTTCCAGTTTTATCTGAACAAATAGCAGTTGCATTTCCCATCGTTTCACAAGCATCCAAATGTCTTACAAGGTTGTTGTCTTTCATCATTTTCTATATTAAAAATAAGAAATGAAACTGTTGTTAAAAGCTAGTGGACATTATATTACATTAAGAAGTCAAGGAACCTAAAGGATTGAAGACATTATTCTAGTAAGCAGATGATGAATTTAAAGAGATGCTGCCTCTGAATTCAACAATTTGTTCAGAAAAGTGCATAGCATTATTCATGGAGAGCTTCCATACAGTAAATGGTGTGCTCGGTATGAAATTTTGAAAACCATCATGATGGGGATGAGATATGGGTTAGCCATTTTACACACACAAAAAAAAAGTACAAATGAAATTGATACATACAACACACAAATTTAAATAAATATTTACTTTCTTTTTCGGTGTTTCTTACCGTTATCATACACCAAATATCTCTCAAATACACTTTTTCTTTATAACCATGATGATAATAAAGACCTTAGTATAAAATACCAAGGAACTGTTTTTATCATATCGATTACCATTTATTCAAATATATTTAGGTAATTTTTAGAGAAGTATTATTACTAAGACCACAGATAAAATGTAAAACCTAAGAGCAAGTTTTAGAAAACAAATAGAATAGAAGGAGCTTAACAAATCTTTAAGAGTTGTATTTTTATTTGCGACATAGGCTAGCCCATAAAATAAAGGCTACAAATCACTACATACCTTTACAGAATATGCAAGAGAGAGTGTAACAGCTAATGGAAGACCTTCTGGAACAGCAACAACTAACACAGTCACACCAATGATTAAATGTCTAACAAGTTCACCAGCATATGAACTCTTCCAACTCTTTCCGTCTATCACAAATGTTTTTACACAAAACTGTATTACTAATATCACAACAGTCAACATAGCAATTGTTGAACCTGAAACAAAAATCAAAACAAAATGGAGTTTGTTTAGGATTATTAAAATTTGAGAATATGGTAGTGTTTATTTGGTTATTATCTATTTCTATATTTATTCTACCTTTATTTTGCATCATCTCATTGGTATATTAAAATATGTTATATACCTGTAGTATATTGTCACATGTATTATTGTAGGTTATGTTGGTCAAATAAATAATTAACAGTTTAAACCCTCCAAGTCTTAATAATTTTCTTTTACTAAGGGATGAAATTGCTTACAGACAAATAACAGTATTGTTGGATGTACCTTAAGAAATCATGAAAATCTAAATGTGTCACTCTAAGACCTATTATTAACACGGCAAATAATAGATGAAGACGAAAGTTTAAAAAAATAACCATTTGAGCTCCAAGAGTAAAGTAAGTGTAACATTCACAAGAATTTAACTGAACAATACATTTCAAATATAATAATAACAAACATACCTGCATAACCAATTTGGATAGCAAGTTTGGTGAGTTTTGCTTGAAGCACGGATTTCTCTTTTTTGTGAGTTTCAGGTGGTGGTGATGGTTTGTGGTTCTCCAAGGCCTCTTCATGTTTATTAGGAGCACCATCACTAATAGTGGCAGGAACACTTACATGGCTATTGCCTGTCACAGGTGCTGTTTCTTCTTCTCCTGCATTAACATACATTATTCAAAACACTTGACGGACAATAGTACAAATAAATTTCAAATGTATATAAATTAAATATGCAAATGATAAATTAACCAATTTTATGCGAAAATATTTTTTTTCTAAAGTTCCTAAGAAGTTTCTGATAATACAATTAAACATAAATCAAATACTGGTAGCTAATATAATTTGAATTAAAAGCTATGCAAATAAAATATAGTAATTTTAGCATATGAGATAAAGATAATACTTTTCTAGAATAACACATACAACAATCATACTGCTATTAAATGTACATAATTTCTTTCTTAATTGTAGTTTTCACGTGTCCTTAGGGCAACACACCACAATAGACTAATTCACAAGAACATAAGCATAATGACAGTGCTTCCTTGTACATGCGCATTCCACCTCAAGCCAAGAAGCACAAAAGCTTAAATACGTGCTTCAATAGTAGTATAATATTAAGTCATCTAATTTGTTTCTCATAAAATATAATATCTCCAAATATATTTAGCATACTAAAATTTGTTCCAAATATTTTTATCCAAAATATAAAGGCACAGGAGTTTTTATTTACAACACATTCTTGATAAAACTGTCATGAAGAAGCAGATTTAAATTTGATGGATACACTTATGAATATGTCAAGCTCAAGGAATTTTGGCTAAAAGGCAAGGTACTTTGCAAATTTAGTAAATTATTTCTAAGGAAAAATAAATTCTTAAGATGAACGACTAAACTAAGGATATATATTCTTAAGATGAACGACTAAACTAAGGATATATATTCTTAAGATGAACGACTAAACTAAGGATATATATATTCACGGGTGGACTGGCAAGGTCCAAGCTAACTGGGACTATAAAATTAATATTACAGCTCTCAAGTTAGGAATGTTGAGAACGTGAGAAAATGTCAGTGTCTTTGTGGTTTTTAAAGGGAAACATATTTTTTGGCCAAAGTAAAGTAAAATATTTTGTCAGTAGAAACAAAGAGTTTAATTTTCTTCACTTGTTGATACCAACAGCTCTTGAATATCTGTTAAGAGTGTTCCAGAATTTAGTGACAAACTTTCTTTTCGATTAAAAGGTTTCTCATCAAATGCTGAAATGCTCATAAGTTATGCCAGACGTTCAATAACTTCTGATATCACCATGTGAAGAATCTTAAACTATGCTTTTTTATTGGAGCAATATTTTATTTATTTTTGCCAAAACAAGTTGTTATGAAAACTACAAAAAATCTGACCTTTTTTCCCTCTTCTACATTTCCACCTTAACATACAATTTTATAAATACCACTTAAGCTAATTTTCAGTGGAAGCTGAATTGGTGAGTCGAAGTATTTATAGTTTCTGAAAATTGAAAAATGACACCTGAACACGGGAACCGAACCCGTGTCCAAGTGTCATTTTTCAATTTTCAGAATATGATATCTAAAAGGATTAATCATCACTAAAAGCATAAATAATAGCTTTGGCTATTTGATCCTTATATATAGTTTTATTATTAGACAAAATTCAATCCCAAGGTCATTCCAACTACATTATCGGTTATTACGTCACTATTATCCACTTAAAACATCAGTTTCTACTTTCTACTGACATGAGTAAAAATTCTTCTGAAATGTTAAAAAATAATCGAGAGCCCAAGTTTGATAAATTTAACTTTGTAATCTACTCAAGAAGCTTGTGGAGGATCATTTCAAAGTTAGTAAAAGTTCACTAAACACATAGTTATTAGGTATAGATTGAGAAATTGTTTATAAACAACAAATGGGATGGTATGACATTTAATGCCATGGTATATTTTCACAAATGGTGTATTATGAACACCTCTCAGACAAACTTACTGGAACATTTGATTCAAATGTTAATAAACACAATCATTTATAATTGAATGGATTTATTTTAGTTTAAGGTAGACGGGGCAGCTAAATCTACCCAACCTACCGGGATATCTCCCAGTATCCCGGCGACCCAGTCCACCCTGTATATAATTCATGCTATCACCTCAAAGTTGACTATCATTTTATCGTGGTTATAGCTTCACATGCATGCTCATACTACAAAATAAAATGTATGTAATTTCTACTTTTCCTTTTCAAGTTAATTAGTGTTCGAAAAACACAAAAAAAAGGCTAGTTTGTTAAAAAATCACCCCAACCATTCAAATATATTTTTCCACAATTTAATTGAGTTGTAATCTGAATAATATTGCAACAAATCAAATGTAAAACAATTGTCGAAAGCTAACTTTTTCAGATCTAGAGCTTTTACGATGTTAGATTGACAAAACTAAGTTTTTTGGACCATGCAGTTACTTCTTTAGGCAAAATATTATGCAAGCAAAAGAAAAATGTAGCAAACATTTTCACTGTCATAAAGAGGATCCAAAGCACCTAGGTTTGTCAAGTGATACATTTAAAAAAAATTATGACTGTAGGCCTACTACTAAAAAAAGTATATCAATTTAATTAATTACTTTGTTTGAATAATTTTAGTCTAATGGGGCGGACAAAGTTGAATTAAGATTAGATTGATATAATACTTATTACTATTAATTTAAAAACAACACATTTAAAATATTTAACCCTTTCACTGATATAGCTATTTATAAACGTTTACGGTATTTTGAAATGCCCACGCTATTAACCTTTACAATTTTTTTTTAATTTCATTCGCCAGAGCTAAATATCTTTATAAACGTACAGCTCTCTAGCTTTATGTACGGTTAACACCATTTATTGGCTTTACTATGGTACTATTATGAAGTATGTACTGTGTTCTTGTATACATTTCTCATTGAACTGATAGATCGATATTCATCACTAATCACGCAATTGTTTACTATGTAATGCATTTTTGGTCATGTTTTCTTAGTGTTGTTTTGTTCAAATTAGTAGTTTAAGGGTTGTTAGTTAATTCCTTCAGACACTTTTATAAATATATTTTCAATAGCTACATAGTTTAAGCATAGGAGAACATTTATAATTGTAAAAATAGGTGACAATTAAGCAAAAAATTACTTCACTTCAAAGATTTTCCTAATTTAGCGCAGACATGTATACAGGTACTTTCCTAATTTAGCATCGAAAGGGTAAAATGAAATGCCATAAGAAAAAATAAGTTGAAAGAGTCTATCTGAATTGTTTGAAATTTGGCATAGTACTGTTCTGACACCCAGTGAGGATATGTAAAATTGTATTATTGATTCACTGATGCTGATAAAATAAAATGAAATAAAATAAAATCATATTAAATTAAAACCAAAAAACACCATACATTTCCTCACATTGGTGGATATACAATGTGTGTCTTTAAGGTTTTAGGACTACATTCATAAAATATAGATTTTGTGAACATATTGTAAATATCTGTCATATATGTCAACAATTTAAAAGCTCTAATTTTAAATAATTATCACAATTAAATCATTTGCACAACATGTTTTGGTTAAAGGTAGTAGCCAATATTTTGTGATTTGGTGGCAACAAATTATTTATCTACAAGTTCAATTGAAACTCATCTATTTGGAATTTAAAGACGCTTCAAATATTAAGACTAAGCGTATGTTTTATGTTTGGTGTAACAGAAATGATTATGTTAGATCATTAGCCCTTTTCAAGTTCAAAGTTCAAATATTATGCAAGTGATGCAGTTTTACATCAATTAACTCCATACTCCTAAATCCTTGGTCAGATGGGATGGCCAAAAATAAAAGTTGTTTCGACCAGAAAAAAATATTCAGAAAAGCAAAAGAATGTGCCTACATCTATGAATGTCTAAGAGAATATCATATCCCACCAATCTAATAATGGTCTCCTGTAATTAATAGTAAACAGAAGAATGAAGACCAAATTACCAACATCTTGTTATGTTCTGCACCCTACTTAAGTGGATAGAAGTGAATCAGTAAGAGTACTAGAAGAAAACCATATATGATAAGCTATTGTTCAATCTTTGTGCTAAAGACTTAAAGTGTTTAAAATCATATAATAACTTTTTGTTGCAAAAAGGAAAATTGCGGGAAGAAAATTTGAGTTTTGAAAGTATGGCACCGTTCAGGCTTATATATTTCCTAAATGAATATAAATTAATATGTAACAGGCGATTTTTAAGCCATTCTACCATTCCGTATAATCCCTCAAGCCACTCTGATGAGTTATTGGAACAACCAGACTAGTAATAAAAAGATCTCAATATTTCCAGATAAGGCACTTCAATGTTCTGCTCGGTCACAGTAGATTTCAGTGGGATCATTTTCAATACGGTCAACAAAATCATTTACTTGTTTCAGTATACTTCTAAAATGGGCCTATGTTAACTTTGACATGTTATAGTATTCACTATATGTTAGGGTATGTTATCCTTCAATAAATGTTTATGAAGAATGTTTTAAAAAATTATACTAGATCCGATTATTGTAATTGACAAGTTTGTGCTATGTTTGTCTTTGTATGTTGGGGATATGATATATATTCTTTAAGACATATGTTACTAACTATAAATGTGGCAACACTGGATTTGGCAATGTTGCAAGATATTTCTGGATTAAGTCAGAATGATGACAAAATTATTTAGTGGCATTCGTTGTATTATTGTTTGTATGTATATACAATATATACAATAAAATAAAACAGTAGATATGTCAATAATTAGACTATAAAGAATAAATAAGAATTATAAAATCAACACATATGCAAATAAGTAGCTAATATGATATTAAAAACTATTAAGTTGTTGAGATATTAAATAAAGATTTTCACAATTTCTTGAAAAGTAATACCTATTCGATAAGATAGCTAAAATAATTTTCCTACACAGTGCTAATGTACCTACCAATTATTCCTATAATAAAGCAGTTAAATAAAAGTTTCATGTTTTCAGTTGAAACTAATTAAAAATTAATTTAAAGGCAAACTTTGATATTTCTCCCCACTCTCTCTTCTTCCAAAATAGAATTTGTTGTATACACCAAAGATGTATGGCTAATGCGGTTTATCAAGGCATAAATTAAGCACATCAAAATGCAGTTTAGTAGAATAAATAATAAAATGGGATTTCACCTGTCAAACTCTTCTTCTTCCGTTGTTTCTTAGCTTCTGGAGAGGGAATCATGCAAAAGGAAATCCATTAGTATTACAAACACAAAAACAAATCAACAATATCACACATCAAAACATAGTTTAATATTGGAGGCTAAGTTCAACTTAACAATAAACACATATTAAACAAATTGATAACAAATTAACTTTAGAGAGGACTATAAATAGCGTAATTGGAATGTGAATTTTCAAGGCTTCATGGGAAGACTAAGTTTAAAGCTATGTTTATGTTACAAACTTGCATTTCAGCACAAGATAGTTACAGTTTACAGCAGACTGTAATTTTAAAATAATAAAGAAGTTTTACAGAGGCATAACCATGGGAGAGGATTGGGATATATCACCCTGCCCCCGAAATTTATCTCTTCCAAATTTTTAAATTAAATATTAAATTGTATATAAGGTAAATAGATATTTTGGAAAACCCTCCAGCACTGATGTCGACAGTCTGCTGGAGCAGCCTCCACACTATCTTTTAATTCTTATGTGCAATCAAAACCTAGATGTTTATATCTATTTGTTGAAATTTATTTAATAGTCCCCTCCCCAGAAAAAATTCTTGGTTACACCCCTGAAATTTTAGTAAAATTGTGCATAGGGAAAACAAATTAAATATAATTTAATAACACTAAAAACTTGAATCAAAGTCCTGAAAAAAACTTTAAGCAAACATTTCTAATATTAAGACTTTGCCTTCACATTTTGCCTTTATAGTGCATTTCAAAATGTAAATGTGCATAACACAATACTAATTTATAGCTCATAAACAATGTTATTTGAAAAAGTAATACTTTCTTCCCCTTGTCTTAGTATTCATTATGGTTATACATACAGACCCCGTTTCATCATTTCAGTGATAAAAGTGAAATGTCGATGTAGAGTGGTTTTTTTAGTCAGTACAATTTAATATTAAGTGATCAGCACTCCAACATGATGCATGCTGCCTGTGAAAAGTTATGTTTTAATCAATAAAACCAGCTGCTCTTGACAATTTGGGCTCTAGTGAATATGAATCAATTAGCCAAAAGTAATATTTATACTTTTTAGTGAGGATTACTCAATCTAGATATATTCTGATAATTGAAAAATGACACCTGGACATGGGAATCAAACCTGAGACCTTTGGCTTAATACACCAAGGCTCTTACCTCTTAGCTGAATAAGATATCTAGATGGAGTAATCCTCACTAAAAAGCATAAATAATAGTTTTGGCTATTTGATTCATTAATATGCAATCCCGTACAGTTATAATAATTGTACAAATGGCTGCAATAAGCCAACTACCGAGTCGAAGGTGGCTGCCTTATCTGATAGCTCGTGATCTTAATAAAATCATACATTTGTAGTCCACGGTTTTCACACATCCATCATAGACTCTGCCTTAAAATATGAGTGAAGAAGACCATGGGCATGAGACGATTCCTGGATATCTCAGTGGTTAGAGCATTGACATACTAAGCCAAAAGTCTTGGGTTCGATTCCCGTGTCCAGGTGTCATTTTTCAATTTTCACAAAATGACATATAGTGAATATTGTAAATGCAAGCAGATTTGTAATATCAAACTTAAGTTTTAATTGTAGTGTTGTCAATGTGCTGCGTTATGCTTTTAAAAAATATATAAATGCTACAAAACTTTTTTTTTTCAAACAAACATCCTATTTTTCCAAATCATTGATGCTATGAAATAGTGTCTAGTTATACATATACATTAACTACGTTAATAGAGTATTAATGAAGAAGATAGAATTTAAAGTAAATGTGCCAGCATTTGTGTAGAGCAAGAGTGGTGAAATTTTTAAGATAATCCACCCCCAGTACACCTGACCAGGATTCGAACACCAATATCCTCGCCATTGAGTAAATATTAGTTGCCTACCTTCATACATTCTAAACATTGTGTTTGACATACTCCGTAAATTAAGCTTGTAAACTGATTAATTATCACAATATAAAAGGCTTAATATTACTAAAATGCTCATATTGTGTTAAGCGTAAATACAACCTTTTATATATTAAGATCAAAATGTTCAATATACAAACATTTAATTTTTTTCTAAATTGTCATATTCAAAAAAATAGTAATGATCTATAAGTTGTAGCTTACATTTTCAAATACACTGTGTGCTGAACATGCTGGACGGGTAGATTTACGTGCTAATATTTTCCCCTCCTATATGAGCGCCTGTCAGACTTTTAAGTACCCAATTAAATAAACAAAGCTTGATTTTATATTTACTTCTTTAACAGAGTTGAACTGATAATAATAAAGTAAGCATAATATATGAACTGCTCAAAATGTATGTTTTCCTTTTTAGTGTATAGCATTACACCTTTTTTTTATCTGTAATAAAATTATCAACTTTACATAAATTTAAGTTGAGTAAAAAAATTAAATAAATTTTACTAGAGAAACCAACAATATTATAAGATCAACTTTTAAAAACATTATAATTACTCAATAGCGAAAGAAAACAAACTACTTTGATTCAATCCATTTAATGCAACAAATGTGTTTGTAAGAAACACAAACATATAATATGCTGATATGCTGACAAGCTATCAGTGATATAGTCAAGCTGTCTTTTGAGCTAATTGTTATTAAATAGAAGTTAAGGGGAGGAAAATAAATATATAAATATGGTTTCCATTCATTACTTTAGCTAGAAACATTAATGACTAACCAATGGGAAGTAAAAACAGCTTTAGTTATTATTAAGTTTTCTCACACATAAACTCAACCTCAATAACTGCTATATACGGTTTTTATTGTTTTTTGTTTCAAAGTTTATATTTTAATAATAGGAATGAAGTACTACCAGTGCGAATATAAGTTGATGGGAAACTTAAAAAATACTATTTGAAGTGATGGTGATACTTTAGTAAAATTATTAAATATAGCAGTAAAATCTCCCCTAGATATTATCTAAAATACACCCTTAGTTGAAATAGATTAACAGCAGGTGTATACTGTGTTTGCAAACGCGTTTTCACTATTTTAAGTCAATTTTGGTGTCTTAATTCCTTTTAATCAAAGTATTCGGAATACAAAAATAATTGCATGATGTTTAAGAAATATATTAAATAAATTAACAACACAATAATGTAATGTAAATAATAGGAGGGAAGCCAATCAATAAAGAGGGATGGGAAATATTTTATAGAAAGAAGAAAGTCTCTTTATTTCTTCATATATTCCTAGTTCAAGTTAAGAACAAAGTTGTTTAATTGTTTCTAACAAAGCCTAATACAGTTATATTTACACTCTGGTTTTCTTTCGCAATGATTAGATTATTTCATTTTAGAGTGTTTTTCCAACTTCTTTCATATATTTCTTAATCAAATATATAATATAGCTTGCAATGGCAACTAAAACTGTTTTTTATAAATTTCCCATTTTAAAATCCAATGAAACATGGAGGAAAATGTTAAAATATTCATGGGACATGCTATAAATTTTTCACAAAATTTACACAGAAAATAAATGCAATGCATGCATTTTTGTAGGCATTACAATTAAACAGAGCAATTTCACCTTTTTTCCTTTTCTTAATTTCAGCTTCTTGTTGGTCTACAGCTGCTCCCAATAAGGTGAAGATAATACCTGCCTGAGAGTTCACCCCTACTGCTGCAACTAGCATTTTCCCACTGCCTTCCATAACATGAGTACCTGAAATAAGTTGAGTGTAAAACTTTACTTTACATCCATTACTGTTTCCAGCCTATGGTCTGAGTCAGTTTTTTATTCAAGCAGTTTATTTTTCGCTACCAGCTTGCTATGCCTGTTATAGCTTCGTATGTCTTATAATCTAACTTAAGACTAGGACAGGCACAACATCCAGCTCCCAGCCATTAATTAATCACTATGAAAGGGTACACTCACATTTCACCAATGATAAATTTTCGGCCATGCCAAGAATCGAACCCAGCAGCCTTCGCTAACTAGACAGACATGTTACCAAATGGGCTAAGGAGCCGGATGAGTGTAAAACTACAAATCAAAAAATGTATACCCAACAGTAAAATAAATGGTTAAGTTGACCTATATCTCATAACTAGACTTAATGTTTAAGTCTTACTATAAATATACTCAAATTCTCATGATTGGCTTTTATCATTTAAAATATGATAAAAAATAATAATTC
This sequence comes from Timema douglasi, assembly GCA_901482245.1. Lineage (NCBI taxonomy): Eukaryota > Metazoa > Arthropoda > Insecta > Phasmatodea > Timematidae > Timema > Timema douglasi. Next base: position 41,603 of record CABEEJ010001248.1, on the reverse strand, counting down.
ACTTGGTCGTTGTTGTGTCAGCATTTCATAATTGTTTGAATGGCAGCATGGACAAAATCATGATGAAACTTAAACAACTTTTTCGCTAAAAAATCATTTTCGATTTCAAATAAATTAACAAAAATTCACCAAAAAAATCTGCATAACCACTAATTACTAAAACAAGACCATGAACATGAAACCTTCGACTTTCTTTCTTTGGAAATTTATTGAATTTATTCAACTAGCCAATCTTAATTTGCAATACAGCTAAACTTAACCTTATGTTTTCATACATCCACTGATATATTGTGACAACTTTCTAGAAATGTCTGAACACTGACATATATTTCTTCAACAATTTTCTGTGGCCAAGGATATATAAATAATAAAAATTCTGGTTAATTTTGGTAATCAAAATGTCACAAAAATAATTATCCTTATAAACAGTGCCATAGCTATGAGAAGAATTTAGTTCAAAATACACAGGTTATTTTAGGCTAAAATATATTGAGTTCAAAAAAGGGTTTTAAAAGTATTGTGTAATATAGAACTAAAGCGTAAGAGAGATAAAAATCAAAGCATGAAGAGAGGGATAGAAATCTAAAAGATGAAGAGAGATAAAAATCAAGGAGGTGAAAAACATTAAAGAAATTAAGTAGGTGAAGAGAGAGATAAAGTCACGAAGATGGAGAGATGAAAATCAAGGAGATGAAAAAAATTATAGAAATCAAGTAGGTGAAGAGAGAGATAAAGTCATGAAGATTGAGAGATGAAAATCAAGGAGATGAAAAAATCATAGAAATCAAGGAGATGAAAAAAATTATAGAAATCAAGTAGCTGAAGAGAGATAAAATCATTGAGCTGGAGAGATAAAAAGCAAGGAGTTATATAAAGAAAGTGAGATGTTAGAAAGAGAAAATGATCTAATCCTAGACAAAACAAAATATTTACAAGTGCTCATTCAGATATTCTTACTAAGAGAGAGATGGAAGGAGCAAATAACAGAAAGTGTGCAGGTGAGAGGAGAAGAAGGGAGGTATTTAAAGGAGAAATAATGATGGATGGATAGAGCAAGATGGAGGCATTTTGCTTAACTGACCCAGTCACAGGCTGGAAACAGTTAAAGATGATGATGATTATTGGGTTAAGGTTAATGTGGTGTTTTTCTTGTAAAAAAGAATTGCTATTATGAAATTAAGATTGTAAAGATTTTTTTAAAGCCATCTTTGTTAAATATATAACATTATTTCAACTTTAAACAGTATAATAATGGCAAAATTGTATTCCAAATATGCAGTGTATGTCTAAGATTTTCCTTTACATAAATGCTATTTAAGATGTTTACTTAAATCAATATATAATACAAATTTATTTTCCCATGTAACAGCTTAAACTTGTCACATTGTATGCACACAATTATGAGACCATGTTTACATAATTTTAAAGATTTAACAATCAACGTAATAAAGAAGGTGGAGAAATAATTGAGTAACAATCACAATGTTGGATGTTCATAGATGTTCTAGTAAAGATAGGCTTGATAAGATCTTACATCTAAATGAAACACTACTTTTATGTATAAGGTAAGTGAAAGGAGAGAATGCTTTTTAGTGGGGGCTGAGAAATAATCTTATTCCCTAAATAGAAAGTTTACTGCTTATATTGGAAATGTTGTCAAGCTACCCATATGCCTTCAATAATTTTCACTGAATCAGCCTAACTGTTACAAATGCAATTTCAGCACTATACCAAGTAATGGTTTATCACTATGTCTAATATCTAGGGAATTAAAAATATGTTTATTTGAAGTACAAACTCATTCTATTATGATAAAAAAAGGTCAACAAAAAGACCACTCTACCTTAGTGTCACGTTTAACTGGGTTAACCAATAGCCAATATTTATCCTACCTTTTTGTAATCAAATAAAAAATAAAACATAGTTTTAATAATTTCAAATACATAACAATACATCCATATATCTCTAAACATATGGAAAAATTTTTACTTATCTGTGCATACAGATTTAAAAAGACGTGTGGAATTAAATATAAAGTGTTTCACAAAGAACAACTTACCAGAGAGCAACATTGGATCAAATGATTCCCCTTTCTTGACATGATCAGATTCACCTGTCAATGAAGATTCGTCAACCTTCATATCATTGCTTTGGATCAATATTCCATCTGCTGGTAGCAAGTCACCATACTTCACCTAAAATATAATAATCACAAACTCTGCATTACAATTGATGATTATATGAATCAGGTAGGCTTAATTAAATAGGAGTTTTTAACTTTACTATAGAAACTTGTTACAATAATTCATTTTTAACTATAACCAAATTATAATTGCCTTATCACAAAATTGATACATTTACCTGTTAACATATCATATATTAAAAGAAAATAGATGGTTAGCAGGATATAAATAATTTTACATCCATCACTGTTTACAGCAAGTGGCCTATGCCAATTTATTTTATTCAAGCCATATATTTTCCACTACTGGCTGGATAAGATTCATGTGCCTTATAATCCAACTTAAGACTAGGACAGGCACAACATCCAACCCCTGGCCGTTAATTCATCAATGTGATAGTGTAAGCCCACATTTCACCAATGCCGGGAATTAAACCCAGGACCCTTAGTTCAATAGGCAGATAAGCTACCAGCTCAGCTGAGCTAAGGTGTTAGACTAGGTTATAAATAATAAATGTTAGAAACTATAGCTATCCTCTTATTCATTAATTAAAATATTAAACATCATATTCATGTATTAAAACACAATCTTACAGTAAATATTAAAATACATATAATATAACATGATTGTAATATATTTTTACTTCAGTAAATCTAAAATTGATGACTTGAAATTATGAGAGTTTTCATTCTAAGAAATTTGGCTAGCCCAGTAATCTGAGAATCAATCTTTACTAGTTTAACTATATTTGATTTTAACACATCTTTCTATTTCCTTCTAAGAAGGTAATGCAAGTTTTACTACCACTGACACTTTTTACTATAATATTAAGACGTTGAAATTTTAAAAATCTAAAATCTTTTATGAAGATACTCAGAAAGTGAATATTTAAGTATACATGAATGGTCCCTAACTGGTCCAGTGGCCAAGGTTAAACAATGTTTTAGAGTGACAGATTTCAGTAAAACAAAAAGCAAGTCTTTGACCAGAGAGATATAAACCTAATTTTAAATCCCATAAGTGTAGCCTTCAGAAAGTAAATTGCTGTGGGGGCGTAGTTTTAAATTAAAATAAAGGTGGTACATTTATTATTTGTAGACTTTCTATTGTTAATTAATGAAGTAAGGGTGCAGGCTATGTATTTCTGTCCCTTTAGCTAATTTGTGGTTCATGAAGTTGCTAGAGTGAAGTTAACAAATTTAAATTATATTTGTAATATACTAATGAAATGCTATATACCTGGCATATGTCTCCTACTACGATGTCTCCAACTGATATCTGTCTCACTTCACCAGCTCGAATAACAGAAAATTTATGTTCACCTTCAATTCTGTTTTGCAAACCTCGAAACTGTCTTTCTTTTGTGTAGTCATTAAAGGCTGTTACTATGACTACTACTATTACAGATATTAGGATAGCTAGACCTTCTATCCAACCATGCTTCCCTTCACTGTCTTCGTGGCCTACTGGTACTACAAACAAAATAAACAATGTTAATAGGGTGAGTTTTATTTTAAATGTCAAGAAATAAGCTTAGTTATGCTTAAAAATAATATGTATATTATCTAAACATAAAATGTGATCAAATGCCTAGGATTATTATTAATACCATTAAGAAATCTGAGAAGTTTTTGTTACTTTAAAAAAACAAGAAGAAACCATTTTCTTTTAAATGTATCTAGTTACTGATTAAATGTACAATAAATATGCATATTTACTACTATAGCTAAAATATCAAGAGGCTAATATTTCATTAACTTAACCACTTTCCTCAAATTTTCTGAAATCTTTAAAAACAAGAACCAAACAAAAATTGCTTGTGTAGGTAATATGTATTTATGATAGATTTAAATACAAACAGTAATAAAATCAAACATAAATTTCCACAAATCATATCAGGCTACTAATATTTTGTCATAAAAAGTATTGATCGGTCGTAACCAAAGCAGTACCTTATATAACTTTAAATCACTGAAACGTTCAATGCACCTTTATTTAAACTAATGGAATCAATTAATACCTAAAATAGTACTATAGCTACAAAATGAATTCTGACAAAAATGTTATTAAATATATTAGTGGGGGAAATGGTATAGTGATAGATATTTATTAAAATATACAATAAATGAAACACTCAATGAATGAATCTAGAAAACTAATATGGGCATTAAAGTACTTTTATTTGAATAAGTTTTTTGTGGGTATAAACATATAAATAACGTTAACTTTGAATGCATGCAATTTATCAAGATTCTAATTAAACTTATTTTAATCTTATACACACACATATAACCTTAAGTGGTGTATTCTCTAGGTATGCTAGTCCTGCGCCGCATACCAATAATGATATGGACTAGTTTTTTGTTTTATTCAATGCTGTCTGTGCTGTGTAAATACTAATGTTTGAATTGTTAATAAATATACATGTAATGGATTATTAATTTTAAAACTAATATTGGCTCATATTCCAAGAATACTGTGTTTTAAGTAATTCTTCTTCCCAAAGGTTCTACTTAGTACAATAGGAAACCCAGGGCTTACTACTTTAAAACCACTAGGAAGGCTATAATGACCTTGCCCAGTGTCTAGGGGGATGCAAAACATTCCTTTTCGCTCGCCCATAAGTAATTGGCCTATGAGTTTGGGTTTTTACACCCCAGGTCATGCTTTTCCTGTGAAGCAAGCTAAGTATTGTACCAACTATTGAAAAAAGATTCAAGATCACAATGTTTATTTATTAAGCTAATTTAGTATAATTTAAGTAAAAATATATATAAAAGTAATTGTAAAATAATAGTTAGTATACATAACAAGCTTTAAATTATAGACTAATTAAATACAATGAGTTATGTTTAGGCATTCTAGTCACATGTATTATCATGTATTTGGCAAACACATTTAACCACTATTTCAAGTTTAGGCATTTCAGCACTNGGGGGGTAGGGGGGGTTTACGAGGCTACTTTAACCGTAGTTGACGGTAATTCTTATTTTTCTTTAGTAGAAAGGGTCGTGAAGTTTTAATAGTGTTCTTTTAGTTTTTGTTTAACATTAACGACTTGTTAGTCATTGTGATTTTATATAATTATACATCAAATAATCTCAAAAGTCAGGAGTGTGATTTCGCCATTTAAAGATGATTTTGAAGAAAAAGGTAAAATAAAATATATTTTCATATAATTTACTTAATTAGTGGCGCACCCAGACATTTACTTTGGGGGAGGCATTCGATCAAGGCTTTAGCAAGAATGAAATTTTGATGGAGAAAGCGGGTTTGTGGTTGCACAGCCTCCTAAGCCCTGAAGGCTGATAATATCTATAAATATTAAACAATTTCATAAATCATTTGGAATAGTTTTATAGTAATTAAGAGATTTAAATAATATGAATGGTATCGAAGCTATTATTTGTATGTTTTTTTCAATTGTTAATTTTATGTGTAACGGTACACATTTTGAATATTAGGCTTAAGTCTGGAGCCTGATCTTAAAATATAGCATATACATTTGACACATCTTCAATGCTAAATATTTTAGTTATACTTAATATTGTTTAAGTTTATATTAACATTATTTGTGGTGTTGGGGAAAGAGGGGGGAGGGCGGTCAAATATCCTGTTTGCCCCTTTCCCCCTTGGGTGCACCACTGCTTACAGCAAAATATACATGTAAATATCTTAGCAATAAACCAATGACGTAGCGATAGAGTATTAATAGTCCTAGATAATCTCCCCTACGTTAGTCATAGTTTACGCATCTAAATAGCTTCTGGAGCATAACTTCTCAAGTTGGGAGACTCGTTTCCATGCAGCATTGTTCGAGATAAGTTGGCTTTAAGAAATAGTTTTAATTGCAACGTGAGTCGGACAAACCACCTGATCCCCTCTCACCAAGATCTGATGGACGCTTGATCGATGTATCACTTCATTTTACTCTTATTATGATTGTTTGCTTTGAGTATTGCTAACTGTGTGCTTTTAATTACAGTAGGCTAATTGAATAGGATATGTCTCTCTTGTGCATTCAGAAATGTGCCCATACTACTCTTAGCCTCGACATTAATATTTACTTAAATTTCTAACCATGTAGATATCATTATAATTTGAGGACCGTTTATGTGGTCTAGTGGTCATAGGTTCTGGCTACGGATCCAGAGGTCCCGGTTTTGATTCCCTGTGCGTCCAGATTATCTGGGAAGCAGTGGGTCTGTAACAGGTTAGATTCAGCCTAGAGTGGATAAATAAGGAGCTACTCGAATAAACTAGTAGTGGCACTGGTATAGAAGGCCGAACTCAATGGCTGGCGTCATCATTGTGCTGACCACACGACACCCTATATCCGCAAGAGTTGTCACTAATTCACCAAACCGTTTGGTAGCCACTCAGTAGGTATAGCCTGAATGCGGGCTGACACCTTGGAGTTACTTTTATCAAATTTTGAGTGGATGGTAATCATCGTTATTGATAAATAAAAGGAAAGAGAATATGGGAGTAGGGGGGTGGGAGAAAAAATTTCCTAGGATAGCATACAGTTAAGGGGAAACTATAGGTGAATCAGATCACAATCAAATCACTACAACCATATGTTTAGTTTAAATCACTTATTTGAAACCTTTTAGAGGGTTTGAAACAATTTTTGTCTTCGAGATTATTGCACACACACCTATAAGTGTCCAAACACTATTTTTTTCTCTGAGACTTACTACTCACTCATGCTATCAGCATTTAATTACACTAGTGGAGTAAATACAATTTAGATGAAATGTACCTTTGTTTGAATGGAGGTTAAGCTCACATACGCACAGATGCTTGTTTTACTTATTATAGATCTCTTGTACAGTGATTATGTGGAAAGGTTATGCAAGAGAATCAACGCGCTTGGAAGGTATAAGTTATGCTAGCAGTGCCACTCAGCCAAATACAATACTGTTAAAAGTAAACTAAATCATAAAATATAATGCCAGAGTTGGATAATCAAAAGGAACCTGAGAAATAACTTCGATCATTTATCATTTTGACTAGTTACATTTATGTTTGAGTATTTTCCTCTACCAATTATAATTCATTAAAAATGGAATAACACTATCTCAAAAAGTATTGCATCCCCTAGGCTGAAAACCACTGGCTTAAACACATAAATAAAGTTATTAAATTATCTCCAATCCAAATTCATTATATAACACCATACAAAATAATTTGTATTCCAGATTGATTATGCTAAAACTGGCTGAAACATTTTCATTACCATAACAATACCTAGAAGAAAGGTAAAGAATCAGACTGAGGAAATCCAAATATCAAGAAACAATTCCATGAATAATTTACTAATTTAAATAATTTAAAAATAACCAACATAAATAACTATGACTAATATTAAAACCTTAGATTTCACCAACTAAATTTTAACATTCCCTAATAATTAACCCAAATTATTTTTAAAATTTAGGAACATACAATATAATTGCTTACCCTCAGATACAAAATTTTATATTCATATAAACTCTAACGCTGATTATATAAGGGGCATCATAAATATTTCACTTTCTATAAACTCTGGTTTCTCATTTAGTATCGAACTTGCCCTTTGAGGTGGGAATGTAGGGGATACGATAAAAGGCCAGTGTTTTTTGTGGTTTTTATAGCAAAATATTTTTTGGCCAATATAAATAAAATATTGGTTCAGTATAAACATAAGAGTTTAATTTTCTTCTCATGGTGATAACAGTTGTAGAATATCTGCCATAAGCATAGCTGCATTAGATGAGAAACTTTTTAAATGAAGAGATAACGTTTTCATTACATTACAGGTCACCCTTGCCAGACATTCAAGAACTGATGAGGTCACCGTATGAAGAAAATTATACTCTAGTTTGAACTTAAGCAAGATTTGATTTATTTTGATCAAAAATTCTTTGATGTAAGAACTGCAAAAACACTAATATTTTCTTGCATGCCCTACATTTCCACATTAAAGCCAATGCCTACTATCTTATTTTACGTGTGGTTGGTCAAATGCTTAGAGATGGGGAGGGAATAGTTTTCTAGTAAAGTATCTTCAAGCCTGGCTTCAAAAGACAACTGATAATAGATATTAAACCTATATACATAAACACATGTGTCTTTGTATGTCAAAACTAATAAAAACACAGCAGGTAATTGTTTCAGGAAAACTACTGTTAACGTAAATATTGATAGAATATTGAAATTATATGTTAAAAGCTAAAATAGACCTAGATGTGAGGACGATTTGAAAACAATTTAAGTTGGGCTTTTGCATTTTCTTTGTTTTTCTTTAATGTAGTCTGAGGATGACGCCGTAGAGCGTCGAAACATGTTACATCGTTAAATTACGGGCATTCTCTACGAAGCCTACAAAAGGAGCAAGGGACTCAGTTAAGGAAATGAATTCAATCATATAACCTATAAATTTATTAAACATTTTTAATTTCGACTATTTCATATTGTCAATTTTTCAAATTTAACTTATTTAACTTCACTGCTTCAATTGTACAACTACAAATATTATCCTAGTCATGAACAATTCTTTAATATAGCCTGGTTAATCCACAATTTTATTGTAATATGTTTTTTGTCTAATGACTCACATTTTAATGTGTCTTTTAAAGTTTTTAATGTGTGTTAATTTATATGTTGGTTCAATGACATCTTATTCCATTTAATGTCTTTGTTTACTTAATAATTTATACTCTACATGAGTTGTGTAATATAACTGCTAAGTAATGTTAAATTGACAAGTTCCATTTCAATTAGTCTTTTTATTAAACATTAAAATTCTTTTTCACCTTAAAAAATTTTTTACATTGAATTCTACAAGCATCGTGATATTGCTTCCTTATTACCATTTCATCATGTATTTTAAGAATTTTACTTAAATACTCAATTTATATAAATAATATATTGCTTTGACTAGTGATAACTATTTTTGTAACCTTCATTCACTTTGGTTTCAATTTAATGAAAGATCAATTCATTTTTAGATAAAATTGTTTTAATAAAATCAACAAGTAAAAGAGCTATTTTCACTGCCAACAGAATAAACGATGTAAGTATAGCCAGTCAACATAAAAACACTCAAAAGTGATATCAATTATTGCCTGAGGAATGCTCAGTTCTCTTAACCCCACTCGTTTGCCAAAAGTAGTGCCATTATGCATCACATAAAACAAAAATCATTTTAATACAAGTCAAAACATTGTCATAATATGAGAAATTAAATTTCGATAGTAAAAAAAAAAAATCTGTCAAAATTAACCAAAGACTTACTTTAGTTTCAAAACAACAAATTCATTAGCTCAATTTGAGTTTTGGTCATACACTTGCAGTACCTAGCTCAGATAAGTTAACAGAGCTATGAATTAGAAAGTTTGAATATCTTTGTTTGTCCAAATTTGATAGGAAATACTAGTCTTCATATGAACCTACACTAAATTATTATTATTATTATTATTATTATTATTAGCACCGCGTCTTACTACCCGTTCGGGTTATACGCACTTACGCTAATGTGTAATGGTAGGGTGATGTGAGATGAAATGGAGGACCTACAGTTTAACGTGGGATCCAAACCATGGTGGAGGCCTGGCATTCCCCACACTAAATTCACATTATGTTTGTCTATACTAGTCATTCAATTATATAATGTTGTTTATTTAACTTGAAGTTAAAAAATAATTTTTCCCTTACACAAAAAGTGTCTAGGATTATTTATAAATTTGTTTCATTCAATTTGAGAATTTAATTTTGATTGTATCCATAGGATTGCTGGAAAACTAATTTCAAGTAAAAAAGTCCTAAAAAACAATCTTATAGGTGTAAGGAGTAGGCTAGTTAGTCAGCTATCCATAGCTGTGATGGAGATTTACTGCTATATAAAAATGTAAAAAATCGCATTAACTTGAAACTTCAAATCAATTCTACAAAATTAATAACAAACATTAAAACAAACATTTATACTTTAGTACAATTACCATAATCTTACCACATCAGAAATTATATCCTGTAATATGCTAAACACATGATATATAAAACATATATATTAAATGGGATGGAAATTTAATTAAATACATGCGAAGAATCTAGTTCATACTTTGGTCAAGGCGATAGGAATCTTTAAATATTATTTTAACACACATACCTACTTTAAAAGTACTAGACAATCATCTAATACAATACAAAAAGTTTCTTAAGTAAAACATTCTTGATAATGTCCATTACTACACTTCATGCAAATTTATTTTTAAATCCTAACCAAATTTAGAATTTGTGTGAACCAACATTTAAAACAATTTTCTAACTATTGTGGGTTTATCCAAGTTTCTGTAGTTGTTTAGGATGCTTATAGCCATGTAACATTCCAACTATATTAAGTGTGTGGTTCATTATATTTTAAGGGTTATATATTATTGTTTCTATTGACTGGACAATGCTGGAAATGTTGAGAAATATAATTTTGTTAATAAATGAGGGGATACCGAGTTTGTAAAATGTTGGTTTAGGGGTTCAAAGATGGATTACTATTATTATTTTTTTTAGCCCCACATCTTACTAACTTTTCAGTTTTATACATATGCACTAATTACACTTATGAGTTAGGGGTGAGGAAGGTTCAAATTTAGAGGGAGTGTACCCAAATTTGTATGGAGGAATAGTGGAAAACCATATTGGGAAAAGATACCCCCAGTACATCCAACAGTGTTTTGAACTCTGAGCCCCTTGTCAATGGCAGTTTAGTCTAACATTAAACGCCTTAGACCATGTGGCCACCAAGGCAGGTGATGGATTATTGTTATTGTTATCATTATTATTATTATTATTATCAAGTGCTTGCCTCAAGACATGTGGACCAAGTTTGGTAATCATCAAAAACCTCCAGCAGCTCACCTGATTGCACCTCACATGAAGAATTAGAAATGTGTTACCCATCAGTTCCCAAGTTATTGGGTAGGTAATACTTTACGACATATTCTTAAAGGTCTTGTTCACAGTCGATGTAATATAAGGGATTTTTTTAAGAGTGAATATTTTGATTTGTAAAAATAAAATTAGTTAAAAAGTATTTTTGTTGATATTGTTTAAATAAAGATAGATTACTAAATGGAAATAAAGTTTGGCTGAAAAAATCTGATCAGTTTGTTGTAATATTACACTTAGATCCAGAAATTTAGCCCTGGCAATACTCTACCTTAAAACAAACCAGGTTTATACTATGATCAGAGTGATTCCTCATTATTTAAGGCAATAAATATATGTATGAAAGTAGAATGGGAATCAGATAATTATCTTTATCTGCAACCACTCTACAATATTTTATGGATGGCATTGAATGTCACTGTATGAGGGATGCAATGTGTGTAATTTTCACTGTAATCAAATACATGTCAAGTTTTATCTAAGAGTAAATATTTACATTTTGCAGGGTAGTGTGTTGGGTATTTGTAGATATAGATTTTACTTAGGGCCAGACACAAATTTATTTTGATAAGATGGAGAGAGAGGGAAGGGGAAGAAGGGAAGGGGTGTTCTAACTGTGGGGCTTGTGAGAAGTTCTCTAAACAGAAGATGGCAAGGAATTTTAGTATAATTAATGACTTTTAAAACAATTTAAAGTGTTGCATGACATATTTGAGGTTGTGAGAGCTATACATTTAAGACTTCAATAATTTACTAGATTAGGTACAGGAGGTAGTATCATAATACATAAGTAATAATACTGTCAAGGGGAACTAGAGAAAAGTTTGAAGCAGCCAAAAACTAAACCTTAATAAGACCTTGGCTTGACCCACCAACTAAAACTCATATCTCTGTATGCCTGGGATCATAAACATGCGTTAATGTCAAAAATCAACACAACATCCAGGGAGCTTCAAAGATTTTCCAAATACATACATACAAAGTTTTCAAATAAGTGTGTAAAATCATTTTCATCAATGGAATTAATATACCATTTGGAAAAGCTTTAACTAGAACAATGCTATAGTTACACACAGTTATCATATCTATATTTCCTAAAAGCTGTTCCAATTCACGAGTGGTCCTAATGCCTAAATATAAGACTTCATTTTCCCAAAAATTTCACAAATATCTATGTATGGGAATAAGTTAACATACCATAATTTTAGTTAAAAAGTATTTCTATAAGCATTTTAACATGAGGGATCATTATAGCTTGGGAGCGCACTCATAAAACTCTGAATCACTTGTAATTTTTCAAATTTTGCACCCTGTGAGGACTAACATTTTTACTCTATTATGATTTGAACAAAAATGTAACTTTATTGACTAAGAGACAATTCAAGAGTATTTGTCTGACAAGTTTATAATTTATTTTGGCAATTTATCAAAAATGACAGTAAAAAAACTTGTAAAACCGTGTAATCAAACTTTATAAAAAAAATTAGCTTCTAAAACTCTTGCATTAGCTTACTATTGCAACTGCAAAACATGAAACAATAGATCAAAATAATAAGTACTGGAATTTAAAAATTACTTAATAAAATATTTATCTATTTTCAGGTTGTATTAAAATTTCTTGCCAAGTAACAAATCTCACTAGCTAAAATTTTTATAAATAATCATTTGCCAAAGCAAACATTTTAACACAAATTGTATTTGATTGTTCAATCATTCAAACACAATGCTACACAAGAAACAAGAGAGTTTAAGGCTAAAATGTTAACCATGCACACATACAACAAATTATTAAAATAGCAACAGCTGAAGTTATAGTTGTACAGAAAGTAAGGATTAAAAAAAAATCATCTATTATTAGAAAAGTCAATGACCACATTAGGAGTTAAAAATGTGTGTTTATGTTGTTAGGGTAGCTAAAAGGTTACATTCTCAAATAAATTTAGTGTAATTAACTAAAAGTTTGGTGGCAGTTTTTTAACTATGAAGCTTTTATTCCAATTTTCCCAAATAAGATACAAGAAGGAAATTAATTTGCAAATAAAAATAAAAAACAGTAATCTTATTTTTATTTAACTACCTGATAATTGTGAATGTTGGTTTAGGGGGGATCCAAACATAAGATATAAGGACAAACATATTTTCACCTACTAGGTATTAGTAAACACTTAAAAATCCTGGTTTCTGTGCTTTGAAAACCTCTTTCTTGGGTGATGTATTATTGAAAAGAATGTTGTGGAGGTAGCGTTTTAACAAAGCTCATTAAAATGGGTGTCTTACTAGCATCAGAAATTTGGAAAAGTTCTACATTGGTACATTGCTACACTGGTTATCTGCTGCCCTTGCAGGGGGGGAGGGGGGGGGGAGACACTGCCTGTATCTCAACATGTTTTACATTGTCAGTGGGATGTATCCCTGTGATCCCCTTTGAATAATGTGGCCACAACAAGCTAGTTTATGAGATGATTTAAGGCATGAGTTCTGTTTTTAAAACTAAATAAACACATTTTAAAAACAGTGAACTAACATTACCATAACATGATGTAATAATTTGTCTGCTAGTGAGTAAAGTGCATATAATGTTGAAACAGGGGTGACACCATTCAAGCCATAAGTTTGATTTTAAACTTAAAATAAGTTTTTACCAATTTACTTTTAAATTTAGACACATTCATAAGTTTGTATTTGAGAAAAATTCCCAACAACTAGTGTTTACTTCTTGTGAATTGGTAAGTCCTTAGATAAATTGATTTGTTTTTAAAAATAAATCAATATACCTAAGTTGATTAAAATTTGTTTTCAATAGATATAAAATAAATTGCAATATCTAAAACTTTTAGAAGGTTTAATTTAATTATGGAACCAGGAAATTAATGAGCATAAACAATACTGAACATAAGCCATTCGGACAAATGTGTGTGCGCTTAGTGTGATAAAAATCTGATTATATTTCTACTTAAGACAGAGGAGATTATTACAACACTTTGGTTTTAGAAATTTTAAAAATCCAGTTCAACCTTTAAACAATTATTTTAAGGCCTCTCAGTTAAGTGTAATACAAACATTGATAAGAGATGCTAATACTTTGTTTATATATCAAACACAAGCAAAATTATCATTTGTTAAAAATTTTGTCCAATAATCTAGCTCAGTAGACAGACACGCTACCAACTGATCTAAGGGTCCGGATTAGATTCCTGGTGTGGCCGAAAAATGTATAATTTTTAAAATGTGGATTTACCCTTTCACAGTGCTGAATTAATGGCCGGGCTAGGCTTAAGTTAGTTTAAGATTTGTGTGCTGATATAATCAAGTCTGTTTAGAAAATGCACATTAAATACCCCAAATAAATTAAAATGTTTAAACAACTTTTAGGATCAGAAGGGTGATGTATAGGAAGACTAAAACTGCAGTTGTAGTTAGGTGTAGCCTAGGTATGAAATCTATCAGTTCCTACCAAAAAAAATCTTAATATATAATACCTATCGTATCAAATTAATATTAAATAAAGCTTAAATTGTAAACCTTAAATAATAGGGCAGCTAGTGTAATATTTAATGTAATTTATTACCACTCCTTTAATCATCTCCACTTGCTCAACTAAACCATTCTAATGATTAAACTTAAATATATATGTATGATGATATTTAAGTCTATGGATTGTCAAATTGTAAATTTAACAAACACTACACTTCGAATTTGTTTTTAACTAAAAATTATATTTTGTTTCATTTAAATAGAATAAACAGTTCATATTTGCAGCCCAATATATCTTTAAAAACTCAAATATAGTCAGTTTTAATGCATAGTAATCTTTTATTTATATGAATTTATAATATAATTGATTATTATATAATTTTATAAGACCCATCTATGCAAGATCTTTAAAGTTGGGGAAAATAACTAGGATATCATACTTTGACGATCTTGAGACAATAAACACTTGGCAAATTCATTAACATTTCTATCATCTATACATGTAAATATTAGTAAATACATTTCTTTAAGCTATCTATGAGTACCTACTTATTTAAAACCAGTAGTATTTAAATACATTCATCAGTGGATGTTAATAGTGGAATAGCTGATTATATAAACATAAAATGTGACAGCGAAAAACATTTTTATAGGTACACTCTTTTTACCCTGATAAAATACAGTCTTACCTTGATGACCCTATCCTATAAGCTACACCATATTATATTTTGCCATGGTTAGGTTTGCTACAGGATAAACTGAGTACTTTCATATAATTTTACAATATAAAGAGAATTTAATCACATGTTTTATTTTTTTAAATTAATATTTACACATAAGAGGCTCAAACATTAATATTTTTGTTTGTAGTTTTGCTGCTCTCTAAAGACAGACAAACTACATCTATAAGCAGTTTACCTATTAAGACAACTCTACAATTCTGTATTTTAGTGAAAACCTACTTTGGTGGGTCACTTAGTAGAAGCATGAAGAAAATACTTTTGTGATGTCCCTATGTAACGAACCACTAAAAAATGTATTTTTTTTAGCACATTTTAAAATATAGTCAAATATTTAAAATACCTAGATCTACTATATTATTTATGATAAATAACTATAAAACTGGAGAAAAGTAACTTCAATATAGTAAAAATTACCCTCATATTTTTTTTCAAATTAATGCAAAAATTAATACTTTATTCCTAGGTCTTTGTTTAGAAGTTATTAATAATTTTTCAAATTATTTTACTTAAATTCATAATAGGTACATATCAAATGTTAACTGTGAAAATAGATAATAGGGTGTTTTATATTAAATCAACTAAAAATGTCTATTATCAAATAAAATTATATTTGTTATGTACTATTCTAGTAAACTAAAATCAAACTTTGGTTTAATTACTAGGGTAGACTAAATTTATTATAACAGGCAAATGTTTCAAATTACATTTTGTATATTTAATAAGTAATATAATACATGTTAGTAAAGATTAACAAAAAGTATCTATTTCCCAAACATAAATTTCCTGGAGTTAAATAGTGATTACTGCACAGGTCTTCTCAATCACCATTAATTTTATTTAAAATTGATTGATATAACAAGTTTATAATATGCACATACATATATACAAACAAGAGATACATTTGTTAAATAATCAGATGATTGAAATTAGAAGGTATTGTTTTAATTTAATTATGTTAAATTAAAGTTCATTCTGGAAAAGAATTACATTCAGTTTTAATAGATGTGAAGACTGGGTCTATAGAAAGTGGGGTCACATCAAAGGGTCCAAATACTACAAACATCGATATCATATTGTATTTACCATCATCTTCATACTCATCTGAGGTTGGCAATAAAAAATACATAAATGTATAATATTAGCAAATTGCAATTTAAGCTGCACAAACCTAATACTGGGAAGCACTTCAAGCAAACATGATACAGTAGTAAATAAAAAATGTCGTTATTAAAATATGATTTCTTATTCATAGAAATTGACTAATAATGTACTGTAATTAAATATGTCTGATTTTTCCCAAAATAAAAAGAGCCTTAGGTAACTGACTATGCTAGCTTCTAGTTTTAGGTTAACAAACACATGTATATGTATATTAAAAAGTATTGGAATTAACTATTAACTAACATTTTCCACCCTATAATCTCCAATGACCCCTCCAAAGTTAGCATAAAAAATAGTATTTAAATACACTATTCTGACAAATTGTAATGTCATAATAAATTCCAAAAAATTATCAATGGGGTTTAGAAAACACTTCTAAATTTATGTAAATGATGACCCATTAAAACCACTTTAGTAAATAAGTTTAATGTGATTCCAACTTAAATGTAAGTGGAAGCTAACAAATATGGTACTCTCTCTTAGGTACAGTTTATACTCATCTTTACTGTATCATGCCCAACTAATAAACTTAAACCCACCATGCAGAGTAACTACCCTAAATATTTATATCAAAAATGGTTTAAAGTTGTTTTACCTTCATCTGTAGATTCCGATAAACAGGGAAAAAAGAAACATTTTCCATCAAACAACCACACTCAATGTGAATACTTAAGAATATGATATTACATAGCTCTTACTTAAAAACTATCGACATACTTATAAAGGAATAATGGAAAATAATAAACAAACAAATAAATAAAAGTTGGGGGGAAGGGGGGGGGAATTGATAAAAGGATATTTAACATTTTAAAGGTTCTAATTTTTTTTTAAACGAAACATATTTATTTATGTCATCAGCAACCTCATCCTTTTACAATAAGAAATATATACTGCAGAAAGTAAATAGCTTAACCGTTAAATCAATCAGAGAAAACCAATTGTAATCAAAGGAAGGGCAGGAAAATTCAGCATCAGATCTTTTACAGGAGGAGACACACACCATTCCGATAGATAAATATATCAGATATGCATTCTTAGATTAAGCCAACATGTTGGAATAAGCATGTGAGCACAATGCTTTCACCTGGTGATTTTAGGGCTTTTGGTGTTGGTTAGAGCTGATAAAGCTCTCATTCATAACACATTTTTAGTTGTACAAATTTATTCTTCAGCTTTTAGCAGCATTAATAATGAGGATTAAACCATTAATATGTAAAGAGCTCATACCCAAGTGAATCCCTGTTAAGTGTTAGGCAACTACTATAGTGCTGCATTTAACCATTTGATATTTGTATGCATAATGTATATGCAGTGTCCTATGTAAACAAAATTACTAGTAAGATGTTGAAATTCAACCGAAGGTGAGGCAATTAAACTTTCCTATCTACTTTATTTATGACAAACGTTTCATGTGGGTTAATATTTTGTCAAGAATTAGACATGGATTATTTAAATGATATATAGTAATATGGTCTCAAATCACAAAATCACATCAATATTATTTCAATGAATCTAATATGTTTAAAAGAAAATTATTGATATTAATAAAATTGAGTATATTTAGTTAATATTTATTTAAAGCCATGAATTTTTTTTAGTGAAGTACCGGTATTATAAAATTTAATGAAAAAGAAATAAGTCATAAAATAGATACAGGGGTATGAACTTAAGTAAAATATAACCAAAATTACCAATTCGGAATGTGTGTGATAAACATGAGAAAACATAAGCTGCTGCTACTACTACGACTGCTCATGACAACTCTGAATTTAACAAACCCCTTTTTTTTAAAAAAAACTCTGAAATAAACTTCAAACTCTTTGTGGCACAATTCAAATTACTACTCAATTAGGACAGAGAAAACAAATAAATATACATAGAGTAGAATGAGCCCAACTAAACAAACACACCGCGTATGATGTAATGGAATTTAAAGAAACAGCATGATAGTTTTATTTAAATGGTCAATATGGAACATTACACACAACATATCAGAAATAGACAGAGAAAGACGAACAGTAGAAGATACCGGTGGTTCAATGTTTAATAGTAAAAACTGTGGAGTATAGACATTAAAAAGCAGACCAAAAAATTAACACTTGAATTTAGACAAAATATAAACTGCATAATAAAACATTGTGGCCACTTTGTAGAGAAAAATTCAATGTTGATTAATCAATAGAATGTATCATTTAATTAAGAAGCCCCAAGCAAATATAATAACCATAGACAGAAAGACTAAAACTATTGAAAACGATATTAAAAAAAACTTGCAAGTACGCAGTTTTACCCATAGACCTACAAATACATAAAATAATAAGGTGGGCATTAAGTGGTCTAATATAGGTTAAATAGGCCATAATCCTCTCCTCCATTCCAATTTCCCCAACCACATAAGTTTAAAGGCTTTAAGATCTAAACCTATAAATAATTCAAAATTTCAAAAGGTGAAAAGTAAATGTGTATACATTTTGGGAGGTAATACTGCATCGCATAAGATAATTATGAGAAAATGAAACCAACATCAAGCAACTAACTACCAGAATTTATTTATTTCCAAAATAAAAAAAAATATTTGGAAAATAAAACTTGAAAACGGAAAGACAATCAATATATGAACACTGTGACAATATGCCTTTTATACATTGAAACAAACAATTAGTGTCTAAGCATGAACAAATATATAATCCATAAACAATGTTCATGAGAGAGATAAATCTACATTGTGGTGTATTTTAATTAGTTATATACCTATGTAGCCTATTTACTAAAATTAATATTATCTTTATTCCTAGATCATGTGTAACTACTAATAGAACATGTTAAATTTTGTGATGAGGACCAGTAGAACAATGATAAGCAATTAATGGGAACAATTCAAATTCCATTTTTGAATTCTGATTCTATTTTCTAATATTTTTACTACCATGTAGTTTTATTTTAGTCTAATTAATCAAAATTTAGCTCCCAGTCATACCTAGTGAATAGTGATTAAGTAAAAGCTTCTAAATTTATTATGTGTTTGTTTTAGAGAATCCATTTTTTTATAAAAGTATGCTCAAACCACCATTCAAAATGATTATGTGTGAAATTTAAATTAAGATAGTGAGAATTTCAAAGCTATTTGAGATGCAGAAAATATAATGTTTTGTCTGTGAAACTAAATTTAGAATTTTCACCTATCTCATTAATACCATACAAATTTTATATTCGGTGTTGATATATTTAAGTCAACACTTTATATAATTTAAATTGAAAATTATTAAGAACATGGTAGGAAGATAGGGTTAGAAAATAAGAACTTATATTCTTACAACCAACATAGGTATCTGAATTATCAGAATTATTTCATAGGTATTGGTACTCTATATCAAAAGTGACAGCTGCATATCATATGGCTTGACATGTGAATTTATAAGCTTAGTTTTAGTAACTGCCCTTCCTAATGTGTTCCTTATTTATCTGTAAAGTGATACAGAAATAATTCTAAGACAGACACTTGAATCAAACCATGTTTATTATCTTTATATTATTGTGGTAATTGTGGCAAATTATGATTGGCGTATTAGAAAATACATGAACATTGAATTCCTTCCTTAAAAACCAAAAGTAGGCCCCTACTATCATATATTTTGTATATACATGAGAAATAGTAAAGGGGCTTAAGATAGTACCATCAACCCTCCCCCAAAAAAATATAAAACAAAAGTTCAAAGACACCCAGATTACCTGACAATCATTTAATCAAATGTTATTCTTGTTGCCTAAAAAAGTAAGAAGGGACTTCTCAAACAAATGTGTGCGCTTGGAGGTTGTCTGCTAATAAATATAAACGTTTGCCATAAAGGCTAGTAACCAAGGATAAAGATAGACATCTCAACATAGTCAGCATATCTGTAATAATATTTAAGAAACTAATTTCACTAAAAATATTGTTACATGAATTAAAAATTGTGTTTCATCTTTAAAAAAGCTTGAGAGACAAATTTGTTTCAAAGAATTAAAAGTATCCTAACTCAACCTCAAGTTTGTTTCTGATTGAGGATAGAAAACTTGATTCCTGTGTTCCCATAAAATGTTATTTGAGATCTGGAAGTTGTGTATGATCTAGAATTAAGTTTATACTAGACTGATCAGACATTAATGCTAGGATAAATGGTTTCCAATAATCTTGAAGGTTACCCATCTTTTTTTTTATAATACAGGCCTAGTTCATTAGGATTTGTGACAATCTACTTCTGAAAACTTCTCAGAATAGATATTAAAAAATCATATTTTCTAAATCAAGATCTTTTTTTTATGATGGATAATAGGAATTAGCTCAACATCAAAAATAAAATATCAATTTTTATATTACTGTTACTAGAACATAGGCCTAATTGTCTTAGGAGAAATCTAAAAGTGTATTTTCTAGAGAACAAACCTTAACTTTTTAATCTTACCAAACACATTTGTTCACACTATTAAAATAAATTTGAATTAAAGCAATTAAAAATTAACATTTTTTCATTGCCCAAGTACAAAAAAATCTATTAATCATTCTACTATAGTCTCTCAAGTTTTGTTAAACTATTTAAGCAACAAGAATTGATTTAATCTTATTCTTTCTTTTTTTCCAACATACTGCCTTTAAATTAATTTTAAAATTGTGAAAAGAAAATGTTACAAGTTGTTGTGATACAATTTGACCTTTGACCTAATACATATTGAATTATATTTTCTGAAATTCATTCTATCACAGTATTATTTCATTAATGTATATATATGAAACACCAAAAGCCAATTTTTTCTTTAGAATGAGTGAGAGGCATTATTAAGGAGTACAGTGAAATAATCTTTAAAGGGCACCTCTGAATAGCGGAATATTCTTTAGATCTAACAGTTTAAATTTTCCCTGCAAAATAACATGGGCTTTTACGGTGAAACAACTTCCCAGTAACGGACTTTGCATATTTATTCATATAAATCTCTAGGTGGCGGAAAAAAATTGAAAAACACCAGTCCATAAAGAGTATTTAATTGTAGGGATGTCAAGAAGGGTGGGGTTACCGTCCGTTTAGTCTATGCTCCTCTTACATCTTACACAAATATGGAACAGTACAGTACAGTACAGTACAGTCACCTACTGTTGAGATTTCAATTCATTTGCGTGTTGCTCTGTGTATAATGAAATCTGTACAGTAAACTACACACACTATTTATTCACTTGTAATAACTATTCTGCATACAATCGTGCACAATGCAGTGATTAGGTTGTTGTAATTAATACCCACAATATAGGTGCATATAGATTTAAATGTATCAAAGCACTATGATTCATAAATATATAACTAATTTTTTACAAATAGTGGACACTCTTTAATAACAGCCATTTTTTAAATACTGGATGGTGTATGCTATTAAAAGATTTCACTGTACCAGTAAACAGTTTAAAGAAAGTTTAATATAAGCAAAATATATGTTTTAATAAATATAAGAATCATTCCATATGTAAGAATATATTTTTAAAGCTTATAATATTATATTATAAAATATTATTATTATTACTACTATTACTATTATTATTATTATTATTATTATTATTACTATTATTATTATTATTACTACTACTATTTCTATTATTACTACTACTATTTCTATTATTACTACTACTATTTCTATTATTACTACTACTATTTCTATTATTACTACTACTATTTCTATTATTACTACTACTATTTCTATTATTACTACTACTATTTCTATTATTATTACTATTTCTATTATTATTACTATTTCTATTATTATTACTATTTCTATTATTATTATTATTATTATTATTATTATTATTATTATTATTATTAGCACCGCGTCTTATTACCCGTTCGGGTTATACACACTTACGCTAATGTGTAATGGTAGGGTGATGTGAGATAAAATGGAGGACCTACAGTTTAACGTGGAATCCGAACCATGTTGGAGGCCTGGCATTATTATAAAATACAAAATTCTTTTTATTAACCACTCTATCATTCATATTAAAGACATACTAAGATGACGCAATAGGTTTTCACAATTAGTTATTTTAAGTTTCAAGTATCATGACCATTACTTAAGTGATTAACAATAATAATAAAATTGGTTTGACATCCTAAAAAAATAAAGAATTGATGATGCTGCCAAAGTAAATCATCACATAACTTAAAAGAATAATAGTAATATATTTTTTATTTAATCTTACCTGCATCATCCGTTGGAGTGTAGAAAGCTAATGCCAAAGAGACTACTGCGGCAATTTCTAAAATAATTAGTGTGACATCTTGCAAAGCTTCCCATACTAGCTGTAAAAATGTTTTTGGAGGTTTTGGAGGTATGGTGTTGGAGCCAAACGTTTCTCTCCTATGTTCTATATCTACCGTCGAACCACTAAGTCCTGCAAGAAAAAGTTAAATTAGAAATCAAATAATTTTAAAAAATATCAGAAAAATTCAAATAGTTTTATCAAAATTGTATAATGCTCAATTGCATGCATAATATTAATCTGAGAATTTAGGAAAATGCTATATATAAAGGGGAGCAAACATGAAATGAGCTTATGAGGGGATTATTTACAACCTAAATTTAATAGAAATTTAACTAATTTTAATGAATTCACATATTACTGTGATAAAGAATACATTTATTAGACCATAAATGTTTGTTAGTAATAATATTGCTTTACTCTTAATATAGGGTTAGATGCTAGGTTTAACCATTACACGGTTCATAAGCACAGGTTTAAGTCAAAATTTAAAGTAATTTTACATTTTAGTCATTTAAGTTTTTAAATATGACTGCTACTAATTATTTTATAAGACAGACATGATCGGCTTAATTAAAAATTAATCATATAATATTTATTGAAAGTCGGGCTAAATTATTATTATTATTTAGCACCGCGTCTTACTACCCGTCCGGGTTATACGTTTTAAGTACTAATTAGGCTAATGGATTAGGAATTGGGAAGGTTAAATTAGAGGAAGTGAACCCGCTATTTGCGTGGAGGGAGAGTGGAAAACCATTTAGGAAAAACCACCCCCAGTTCACCCGACTGAGATTCGAACCTCGATCTCCCCGTCTTCAGCAGTAGAACTAAACACGACTAGCGCATTAGCTAACTACACCACCGAGGCGGGTAAAGTCGGGATAAAGAAAACTTATGGGACAAAATGTTTTGCTTCATATATATTTAATTTAGCTCCCTATTTGCCCAGGGGTCACAAAATTAAGTGCTTACAGGAGCCAAGCAGGTAATGTAAATAGCTTAAGTAGCCAGTCAGAGTAAGAAAGAAATTGGTGAAAACAATCAAACTTTACTTTTACTTTACCAATGTGTAGGCATGTATACTAATACAATCATATATGATATTAGCGCCTTTTATTTTAAATTCAAAAGTGAAAAATTATAAATTGAAATCATATAGTAAGATATTCAAGTTTATTTCATAATTTGTGAGGCCTTTGATTTAGGGCCAGGTACTTAACACATTTTCTCCTACACCTTTTATTTGTTGGAAGATTTTCCAATTTGTCAGTAAAATCCAGACATCCATATTTGTACATGATAAGGTCTTGAATTTTAAATTTTAACTATTTAGTTAATTTTATTTTTAAAAAAACACTTGTGCAAGCCAAAATAAAAGAGAGAGAATGTCTGAGCTGAATATAGCACACCAGTTTGCGATCCCTGGCATTGAGCTTCATTAAGTAAAGAAAAATAGTTAAGCTTTAATAAGAGAGTAAACACATGAAACTTTAAAAATTAGACCAATACTATTCATCACCAATGGGTGGTCACAAACAGGAAGAACCTTAAGAGCGTTCATCATAGCAGACCCAAATCTGCTCCCGGCCCGTGTGTGTGTGTGTGTGTG
>CABEEJ010001248.1:0-16954 GCA_901482245.1 Timema douglasi | reverse complement strand
GTGTGTGTGTGTGTGTGTGTGTGTGTGTGTGTGTGTGTGTGTGTGCAAAGTATAGGAGTAAAAGGGAAAAGAAATGACCAATGATATGCCAGAAAGGTGTGCAGCACATTCGTATTTGAATGATTTTTCAAAGTTTTCTGCATTGACGATGGAGGACAAAGCGACTAAGTTTCTTGTTAATAACTGCATTATGTCCCTATTAAGACAGAATAAAGAATTGTGCATAGTGCTTAGCTGTAAAGTCATTTTAAATGCACTTTCAATGAAGTTTCTATTCAAATATCGTTTAATATTTCAACAATGTTCAGTATTAGAAACTTCTATTGACTATTTATCTCCATTAAAATAAATCAGAATGATCGACATGCAATAGTGTTTGTGTAAATTTACGATTTCTAACGACTGTATCACAAAGTTGATTGGAATGTGATGCATAGGCCTACTCTTAATACTTCACCTAAGGTTATAATAGCATAGGACACAGCTTAATCGTTTGTTAAATTCCTAATATCGATTGAATAAATAAAATAAAAGGTTGCGATGCCTGAATAAAATAATTTACACGGTTAAATTTATAGCTAACAGGTGTAAGAAGTTCATAATCTAAATAACAGTTTTAATATCTTAATCCAAGAATATTGCAAGTAGGCTAACATTGCAAAATATATTTAAGGTAATAAAAAAGAGGACTGCTAAAGTTTGGAACCTTTATAAACTTGATATGTTAAAGGGCAATTTATATATTATTAGCTGTGATGTAATAAAGAGCTCTATATTAATGCTATACTCAAAGGAAAATTAATTCTTTGGTCACATCAGCTAACACCTCTTTATTCAAAACTATTCACATTAATGAGGTGAATGTATTTATATGTGCTTATTTATAAAGTGCTGTGCGCTCATAACATTCTTAATATGGTACTGTATATAAGTGATTTTTGAAACTACCATAAGCAAGGGGAAAAGGGAGATGGTTGTGAATATTACATAAGATGATAAATAAACATAGCTCAGCGGTTGCTGTATAGTCCGAGGTGTCACGCTTGCAATAGACTAGACTGCCAATGACATGGAGATCGGAGTTTGATCCTGATCGGGTGAACAGAGGGTTGTTTTCCCTAAATGGTCTTCCACTCACCCTCCACACAAATGTGGCTACACTACTTCTAAATTAACCCTTCATGATTCTAAACACATTGGTGTAATTAGCACATAGGCGTACAACCCAAACGGGTAGTAAGAAATGGTGCACAAAAATAAAACATAGCCGGGAGAACACAATTTCTATTATAATATGGATATTTAAAAGGTACCTAAATAAATATATTTGTTT
This sequence comes from Timema douglasi, assembly GCA_901482245.1. NCBI lineage: Eukaryota > Metazoa > Arthropoda > Insecta > Phasmatodea > Timematidae > Timema > Timema douglasi. The sequence goes on along the minus strand of CABEEJ010001248.1, from coordinate 15,621 downwards.
AAAGAACTTGGAAAAAATTCATTCATCAAGGCTTTTGTCAGCATTTGTGAATTTAAAATGAATCAAAAATGTCTATAAATGTTCTTGCCAATTTTAGTTCACTTCTTTTGTAGTGTCAGTGGCAGGGGGTGGAGGGGGGAGGAAGGTGTTTAGAATAGTTCAACACTTCCTCTCGGTTAATTTTTGATTACTGTATAAGCACAGATAAATGGTGGTGTTTACTATTGATATTTACCCAATGGTTTTATTACACACTTTCCAGATGAATGCTGGCGCATTTCTTTAAGTATCACTAAAACTCGTACCATTTGAATAAGTTACTATATATTATTTTAAAAGTGAGTTTTTATTACAATATATTAGTTATTACTATTTTCTAAGCTCCATGCTGATAATGTAATCTAGTTTGACATAAAAATGAGGAATTTAGTGGTATTTAATTTAGATTAATTCAACTAAAGCTACTTACTTTACGGTAAATGAAGCTTCATAATGTAATCAATTATATATTAACATTGTTAACTTTAAAGTTGAACAAATTTATTATTATTATTAGCACCGCGTCTTACTACCCGTTTGGGTTATACGCACTTACGCTAATGTGTAATGGTAGGGTGATTGTGAGATGAAATGGAGGACCTACAGTTTAACGTGGAATCCGAACCACGGTGGAGGCCTGGCATTCCCCACATTCACAAGATGTCTTGTCAGAGGTGAAGGAAGGGTTTGGTAATCAGATAAATTTATGCTGGGACCGGGGATTGAACCCCGGCCGCCAGCATAGAAGTCTGACACCTTACCCCTAGACCGCCAGGTCACCAAAGTTGAACAAAGATTTACCATTTTAATTTAAAGGGTCAAATATATAGAGAAGATTTTAACTAAGACAAATATTTGGCTCGATAACACAAGGCATTAAATCATCCAGATATTCAAACTATCTGTGTTATATTTGGGAAAGATATATTGATAAATATAATGGCGGCAAAATGCAGTTCTATCATGAAAAGATAAATAATAATACTTGCCTTCGCTTGGAGATGTGTACAGCTTTTTACAAATTTCTTGTACGCCTCCAAAGTCTGTGACTTTGGAAACCCCCTCCCGGCCCCGGGTCTCCATGAGCTCCCGGAGATTCTTGAGTGTGATCCCATACTGTGCGGGCCGCCCATCTATTGTCGCCATCTCTTCAGGTGGACCACTGACTGAAAGAGAGACAAGGATTATAGCACAAAACTTGGTGACATTACAGGGCAAACATAGTATAACAAACTGGAACCGGATATGGACGTTTCTGACATGCCCTCCGAATATTTGTGCTCCAAGAGAAAGTCACCCCCAATATAAAATTTAATTGACTAATTTGTTTAAATGATTTTATTAAAAGATTTCAGTTATCTCACACATTAAATTTATATGTTTAGTAAACAGTTTGGCCTTGCTTCATTTATTTATACAACGCTGAGAGCAAGGTGGAAATATATTTTAATTATCTAAACCACTTAAAATTTTATTTGAAAAACAATGTGTCTAATATTTTAAGAACGTGTGCGTGCCAAACACTATTGTTTGGGACAAGATTGGAATTCATGTTCTTATTTAAACAAATTTACATATGTTAACGTGTTTAAATAATTTATGCAGTTAAAGTAGTTAAAGGTATATGAAAATGAGAATGGTAGACCCTATAGTGTTTTATAAGACTTACGGAATATTTTTATTTCTATTAAGTAAATGTCGATCTTTTATATGAAACATTTAACCTTATTACTTAAGGTCTTTTTAATTATTTAACATAGATTAAAATAAATTCAGAGTATTTCTAAAACAATTAAACTAGAATATTCGAAAAACTAGTGTATTTATATTATCCACTTTTAAAGATCTTTTGACATCAGACAGTTCTACAATTGTATGTATGACAGGTCTTCAATTTGTGACAATCTTCAAACATACGTATCCTGAAGTATACAATGCGCTTCAACATTTTATCGAATATGATAGATTTTTTTGACAAGTATGCAAGTCCTGCCAACTACTTTAATTTACAGTACAGAGACCAACCGTGTTAAGACTTCTTTTAGCCAAAAATACTTTTCGATTAACTATCCCGATAAAAAATCATTGTAACTGTTGATATTAACCTATCATTATTATTATTATTATTATCATTATTTAACACCGCGTCTTACTACCCGTTCGGGTTATACGCTTTAAGAACTAATAACGCTAATGAATTAGGAATTGTGAAGGTTGAATTAGAGGAAGTGAACCCGCATTTGTGTGGAGGGGGGAGTGAAAAACCATTTAAGAAAAACCACCCCCAGTTCACCCGACCGAGATTCGAACCTCGATCTCCCCGTCCTCAGCGGTTGAGCTCAACACGACTAGCGCGTTAGCCAACTACGCCACCGAGGCGGGTATATTAACCTATTGTTAAGTTAGAAAAATATATAATTTATGGAAATAAAATATTAAGATATTGATACACGCTGTAAGCTTAGTCTTACCTTAACTGGATCCACTAGTGCCCTCTAATATAAGCTTCAAAATAATGGAAACAATCAAGGTAAGTTTGCTAACTTTCAGGGCAAACTAAGTGACTCGGAAGCGGATTTACACTATAGGCTCACTAGGCATGGGCCTAGGGGCGGAATCTTTAGGGGACGGCAAATTTTGGATAACATTATTTTTATTATTATAATATTTTGTTTTTAATAATAACTTTAAAAAAATATTGACTGACTTTATTGAAACAACTGTACTTTGTCACTTGCTTCAACCATGAACAATGAACATACTTGATTATCTTTCATAGAAATCTTTTCTCGAATACTAACTTCCTCCACCCCCCTGCTCCCACACGCAACACCTCTTTCCACGAAAACTTCCTAAAGCCCTTGACAATTTAGTTAAAAATGCAACGTTGCCAAGTCATATCTTCAATAACTTACAACACGCTGTAGTTCGTAGAAGTCTTTATCGAATATTTTGCTTTGTCGTTCTCTTAACGATTCTATTCAACAGTACGAAATTACTATTAATGGTAGGCTAGTTGGTCTAGTGGTTGTGTGTTTGTGGTGCAGAATTGGCTGTTCTAGTGTGCGACATTTGAATTACATAGGCACACTGTCTAATTAGTAACAATCTATACGGTTAATTATTTTTATCACTTTTATTATTATGATTGTGATCTATATTAATTCATTTCGCTGTTAATCACGGGATTAATTAAAATAAGTGATAAACCCAAAATTAAGTGGGGCATTTCGTAAACTGGCAAAAGAAAAGCGAGAAAGGGAAGCTAAAATTCTGAAAACGCTTGGTAGAGTGGACACATTTTTTACAATAAATGTGGCTAGTTCAAGTAAATTTACTGATATACGTGAAGAGCCATTGTGAAAGAAGTCCGAACAAAACAGTGGTAGAGAATGTAGAAAAAAAAAGTATTTTTGAATTCGAGTCACATGTAGGCCTGTGTGTTGAATCAGCTGATGAAATCGGTAATAGCCTCGTTAGTGATGATCCAGCAGAGCGGTGTGTTAATGAGTCAACAACTGACATTCTTCTACGTTGTGGAATTAATCAAAATGATAATGATTTTTCTAATTCAACAAGACTCATAACAGGTAAAACCAGACATTTGAACAAAAGCGTTTTTCCTCGCAAATTTTTAAATGGTGAATCAACTGCGTGATTATTTAGTATATTCCTGTACTACTGGTGCCGTTTATTGTGCGTCATGTAAATTGTTTGGAGGAAAGACCACGATCGCTACTCACGGTATTTCAGATTGGAAAAACAGTTATACTATTTTACCTCAACATGAAAATTCGCAGGAAAACAAAAACTGTGAGTTGAAGTTTTTTAACAAGGAAAAAGTCTCTTAGAACTATAGAAAATCATTTCGAGTCTTATGTTCAGGGAGAACAAATGTACTGGCGCAATGTATTGAAAAGAGTATTTGAAGTAGTGAAAAGTCTAACAAATCGTGGACTTCCCTTACGTGGGCATGAAAAAAAATTTAATTCATTACATAACGGTCAGTTTATGGTGTCTCTTGAAATTATAGCCGAGTTCGATCCTTTTCTCGCGGAACACATTGAACTATGTGGAAATCCGGGACTGGGCCATACAAGCTTCCTGTCTTCTTTAATCTGTGATGAAATAATCAAAATGCTTTCTGAGCGAGTGAAAAAAATTATAATCATTGATATCAAACAGGCCAAACATTTCTCTATCATAGTCGATTCTTCTGTGGATATTTCGCATATCGATCACTTATCTTTCATATTAAGGTATGTGGACGAAAATGGCGCGCCTGTTGAACGTTTCCTTTTGCTCTTGCCAAAACCAGGACTTAAGACTGAAAATCTAGCTAAAGCAGTAATTAATGTTTTAGATACAAATTATATCGACATTAGAGGCCAATCTTACGACAATAAAAGCAATATTCGGGAGCATACACAGGTTTACAGCCACGCATCAAAGAAAGAAAATAATCCGAAAGCGCATTATGTGCCCTGCGCAACACATTCATTGAATTTAGTCGGCACTAGTGCCGCAAGCTGTTGTCAGTAAACTTGATCATTTTTCACAACTTTTTCTCTAGTTCTACACAGCACTGGGAAAACTACTCTTTTCTTTCACGGAACCAGGAAGCAAAACAGTAAAGAGTTTATCAAAAACACGTCGGTCAGAAAGAGAGGAGGCATGTATATCTCTAAATGAAAATTGGGAGAGTAGTATCAAGCCTCTCACACATATTATCAATAATACCTGTGAGAAACCACTGGTGTGAAATGAGACCTCAGGTCTAATGAATCAACTTAATAAACTATAGACAGCATTCATGATGACAGTTTGGAAGGACATAATCCAGAAATTTAATAGTGTAAGTGTGAAATTGTAAAGTGTTAACTTAGAGATTGAAATAGTTCATGGATTATTTGAATCACTTGTGCAGTTTGTAAGTTATGTTCTTGGCATGTTCCGACTATTATGATCAAAATCCATTGTGAAAACTGATATGGATTACGAATGCACTTATAAAAGATCAAGGAAGTGCAAACTTCATAAAGATGAAGAAAAGGACACTGAAGTTCTTCTGATTGGTAGAAAGAAATTTAAAGTTGAAGTGTTTTCCCCTATACTTGATAAATTACACAATGAATTAATGAGGAAGGAATGTTATAAATTAATGTCAGACACCTTCATAGTGTTCAGCAAATTTCAGGAAAGTTCTCCAGATGTTATTTCTGAACGCGCAGTGAAACTCCAGGCGTTATATGAAACTGATTTAGAACCATCCTTCCCAGCAGGGTTATTCTGACCGCTCGGGAACATTGTCGGCTAGAGTGTCGTCAACTACGCTTCGCGACGTGTTAAAGCGAAATGTTAGCGAAACAGCGATTCTGTCCGAACATCGATTCGTGACGGGAAGACCAAGGTTGATATGGTTGCCATTCAACAATCTTCGGTTTTCAACACTATTTAATTAAGTTGGCAACATATTTTACCTAGAGCTCATTGCTTCTTGTTTACTTTTAGTTATATTAGCAATTTCGATGTTAGTACACGACACATTTTTTATTAATGATTAATATTTATTTTTATATAAGTCATCACATTATTCAAAAGTCTTGATCTATCAATTTATTAGTTAGTATTTCTTTAATTTAGTTACTATTAACATGGCATTTATTGGGGTGTTTTAATATCTTATGTAGGTCTAATCTTGAGTATAGTTTCAAGTATGATCTAATTTTCAGTATCATTATTTATTTATAACTATACCTAGGCTTACAAACAGAATGCGATGCTTATTAAGTGCATTACCGTACGTTTGTTTTATCTTTATTGGCGGAAAAGTTTATATTATTATATAGTGTATGCCACCGTGATTACCGGAAATAAAGAAACGTGAGTATTATTATTATTATTAGCACCACGTCTTACTACCCGTTCGGGTTATACGCACTTACGCTAATGTGCAATGGTAGGGTGATTGTGAGATGAAATGAAGGACCTACAGTTTAACGTGGAATCCGAACCACGGTGGAGGCCTGGCATTCCTCACATTCACAAGATGTCTTGTCAGAGGTGAAGGAAGGGTTTGGTAATCAGATAAATCTTTGCCGGGACCGAAGATTGAACCCCGGCCGCCAGCATAGAAGTCTGACACCTTACCTCTAGACCACCAGGTCACCGTAAACGTGAGTAAGCCCAATATAATTATATTCAACAAATTTAAACTAGTTCTATTTGATTGTGCATAGTATTATGTGATGTTAATGAAGCACTAGTTTTCGAAACAAAAACTATCTTTAAAAGAATGCTAATCTATATTAAGATGTTTTAACTTAAAAGTACACCTAAGCTACGAGTTCTGGTAGGACTAGTTAGGTTCGCTTATAATGTATTACCCTTTTTATTATTGCCAAAAGTGGGTTGCATTACTACTAAAAACAAATATGTTGAGTAGGTTGCTAAAATTGAATAATTATCCTAGGTTATTTGTCATATATGCCGGTTCTAAGTTAATATTAGTTATATATAAATGGTAATTTATCAAATGTTTAACCAATAATAAAGTACCACAAAAATAATATTTTATTTTAGTAAGGGAGTGCTAGTGGAGCTTAGGCCTACAAAACTGTGAGATAGATGTCATTAAGTATTTACTAAAAGAAACAAAGATTATTGTTGCTGTAAAATAATGAAAGACTGGTTCAATTATTTATTTTGTTTATTTCAAGATGTTTAACCTAATCTCATAAGGGCCAGGTTAGTAGTTCTTTTTTCCGTTATGGCACGCAATAAAAGGTAGTTATAGGACTCTGTTTTCTATATAAAAGAGAAAATAATAAATAATTTAACACCATAATTCTATTCAAAAGTATACGGAAAATCAAATGATAATAAAATTATAATAATTATTAAATATATTTTTTATGCCTATAATTGAAACAATTGAATAAGAACTCTTAAACCAAACACCAAGTTTGGGCTAGCTTAGAATGATAAGAAAACTCAATCCCTATTTTAATACATTATTTGAGTATTAACCAATAAATTGACCTGACCTTTCATGTATAGGCCTACATAGATAACAATTTCGAACAGTAGTAATCGAATAAATAATATAATGGTTTTAATGTTAAGGATCATTTGTATAAACCCAAAGCCGCACATGTAAAAACACAATATGTTTCATAAATAGTTAAATTTCTCGGATGTTTTGAGTGCATTGATTAATTGTTGCAAAAGTAAAAAAATTTCAATATCCATAATTATAATTTTAGTATCATTTGATTCGCTGTTTGCTCTTGAGTAGGATTATTGTTTTAAATTATTTATTATTTTATAACAAAAAAGTGTGTTACATACACTATTTTGCGTATCATCCCTAATTTTTTCTATATCCTTGTTTGTGATTGATTAAAATTTATCAAATGCCTTTGAAATTATTAACTTGATAAGGAATTATAAAAATATGGTTTGATGAGATTAAACTGGTATTTACAAAAAAGCTTTCACTGTTAGATAAAATGTATCTTTGTGCTTGTTAATAAAAATGAAAAAAATATCTAGCCTACATGATTGGGTACATGGGGTAAAGCATCAACATTGTCAGATTTGTTAATGAAAGAGAGAGGGTTAATAATTATAACCAAGTGCAGTTAGAATACTTTCATTCTCCCTCCATGCAAATGTCGACACATTTATTCTCATGTTTACTTCCCTCATCCTAATGTCATCAGTGTAAATATCCCAATACCTTTGAGAGGTAATAAGGCTCGGTGCATAAAATAATTTTCAATACTTAAATACACAAACATAATGAAAAATGCAGTCCACATTCTTATTAGATCTAGTGTAGAAACCCTCCAATTTTAGGCACTCCCAATATTCAGTTGGCTTGGATCACCACTATAATAGTGTAAATATTAATACTTTAGGCTATATTGTTTGTCATTTTTACAAATTGATTGTATTTTGTTCAGTTTATGAATAAAGGTTTGAATCCTACACGAGCCTGGAGAGTATTCCCCCCCCCCTCCCCTCCTCTTTTAATGCTAATGCAAGTTTATTTCCTCTTAAATATCTGCTTCATTCCTACTCTATTATATTAAAATGCCATGTATCTAAGGTTGTTTGTTTTTATCATGTAGTTTTGTTTCAGATGATATTGAACTACCACAGACGAGGAAGGACAAGTGAAGCTTTTCGATTGTATGATAAAATAATACAGACTTAGATAATGCTTGATAATACAGATAAATAGAATGCAAAAAGTTGAATATAAGAAGTGATGGTTAATGCGTCATAGCATTATTTAATTAAAGTCAAAGCATTAGATAAAACATACAATGATATGAGTAAAAAGGTTAAACAGTGGAGTGTTGTTATATAAAGGGTTAAATATTTAACAGTAAGCCGAAAGTCAGGAGAGTAATAAAAATAATGTACACAGTAGTAATTAAAATAACAGGCGTTAACCAGAAATAACCTTAAAATCAAATTTATTAAGAATACAAGTTGAATAGAAATGGGTTAACTTACTTTTTAAAGTAAATTACGGCAATATGAATGAAAATTTAACAAATTGTAAATCTAAAAAATAGAATTAAATTGAATAAAGTAGAACTTAAATATGCGTCCACTGTAGCACCGAAACATGTCGGGATAATAGAGCACCTGTAAACAACAGCATTACAGAAACACCAAAAAAAGGAGTAAGGGCAGTTTAATCCTTATGACAGGACTTAGATAATTGGTTCTACGACCTTCCTTGTTTTTCATGTAATCTTATAAGCTATTAAGTGCTTTTTATATTTTTCTCATTTAACTCTTACACTATTGTTTATTTTATAACCAAAAAATTATCCATTAACTTGTCATGTAACCTGTCAGGTCTACCTCACTTTATCAACATCATTTGACTATCTCTCAACTTAAAACCTTTTCAATTATGTTCACAATTCATGTTATTTTTTCAAGTTTTAATTTATTTTAATTCATTTTACACTGTTTACATTCAACGTTTAGTTATTACTTTTTATTTAAGTTCTACTTTATTCAATTTAATTCTATTTTTTAGATTTACAATTGGTTAAATTTTCATTCATATTGCTGTAATTTACTTTAAAAAGTAAGTTAACCCATTTCTATTCAACTAGTATTCTTACTAAATTTCATTTTAAGGTTATTTCTGGTTAACGCCTGTTATTTTAATTACTACTGTGTACATTATTTTTATTACTCTCCTGACTTGCGGCTTACTGTTAAATATGTAACCATTTATATAACCCCACTCCACTGTTTAACCTTTTTACTCATATCATTGTATGTTTTATCTAATGCTTTGACTTTAATTAAATAATGCTATGACACATTAACCATCACTTTTTATATTCAACTTTTTGCATTCTATTTATCTGTATTATCAAGCATTATCTAAGTCTGTATTATTTTATCATATCTTACACTCTTTACGAAAGATTATTTTAGAATGTTTTCTAAAATGTTGTTTTTCGATTGTAGTTTTGTATTCTTTTAATAAAATAAAATGTATGGGACATAGTATTGCACTCTTTTTGCAATGGCTTTATGTTGATTGAACTAGAAAATGTACAACAATCACCATTAGTAAGTTAGACCTATAATTAATTTTAAATTGGTATAAATAAACATTTCTTAATCAAATGTTTCAAAATGGTACAATTTATAATTAATTTTACAATTTGTGTAGAGTGACTAGTATGCGAGATAAATATGTAGGAAAAATTCAAATTAAGATGAAATTATTAGGTACCCCTACTGCACAAATATTAAGAAAAATACAATGGTTTGTAATTAGACATAGTGTTTAAGGTATTACTTAAATCAATTGTCTTATTTATAGAAAATGACCTAACCTCATTGCATTACTGGACAAGTTATTTACAAAAATGTAAAATTTCCTCTTCATTTTTAATCCACCCTTATCCAACCTGAGTAGAACGTTCACACCTGCTACAAGATCCTTCAATGTCAACTTCAGACTGCATAGACTTACATTCCGCAATTAAATTGAGCACCATGAATACATTATAAATGAAAGGCAATTCCCACAAACAAGTGCTCACAATAATAATCAATATCTCCTTCAATTAAAACTATATCTATTGACGTAAGACTATTATCAGATCAGGGGTGATCTTTAAATTGAAACTAAATACGCAACGAAAACCTTTGCGTGGGTCGATTACAACTAAATTTAAATTCAAATCTAGAATGGCCCACGCGGAACGGCACGCCCCAGTAGACACAATTCAAACAAACACAATTATATATCTATTGAGTGGATAGCGATAGTTTATCAGCTCTATTGTTTCTAGTGTCCATTAGAATAAGTTGAAGTACAAATTTGCGATCATAGTGACGCATTTAAAGACGTCAAACCTGGGTAACTTAACTTGACGTTATAGACATCAAGTATTCCAAGAGACAGTAAACATGTCGAAATAAAAGACACAAAATTGTTCTATTAAGGCGGTAGTGTAGGGAACGCGAGTTAACGGCATTATTTTTGCAGTTTTTATATAATAACTTTTTTGTTTTTTGTAGAAACATAGAATTTAATTTTCTTCATATGGTGATATCAACATTTCTTGAATATCTATCAAGGGTATCCTATAATTTAATGACCACTTTTTCTCTTCAGGCCCTTGGCCCTGTCGAGTGCAAGTCTTAAACCTATTTTGTGGGATGGTGGGCGGGTCGGTGAAAGGCGTGGCGTGACTTCACAACCGACCAAAGTATCCCTCCACGCCAACAAGAACAGATGGATCACGGAAACCGTAGATGGCGCTAGCTACTAGACAGGTCCTGCGGAAAATTCATACGTTTGGAAATATCAGTTTTCTCGATAAAGAGTTAATATAATAATGTTAATATTTTCAACACCCCTTCTAAGAAAATGTATCGATGTTTATTAACTGTCATATTTTTCTTATTTTTGATATGAAGCTCGCAGTTTTCTATTGAAAAATATCAATTTTATCTATATTTGATAACTGTTAAAATTATAGAGGAGGTGTGTATATAAAAAGTATAACTTAATCAACATGCTTCTATTCTTGAACAAACCGTTTCCGAAAAGAAAACTGCAAAACAAGAAAAAAAAAACCTTTAAGATAAGAGTTTGTTACCATTGCTCTGCATTTTAACGCCAATAGCCTTCAGTTAAATAAATGGTACGGAACTCCGCAAGGACTTTCTCGCTCTATTATTTAAAAATAGAGATATTTACTCTAAACTCTTAATATATATGAAACGAACTAATACACACTAGCAAACCTAAGCATATATTGCACTATACCTATGTAAAACATTTTTTTAGTCTCGGTTTTTAATTTTATAATTTTATTTTTAAAGAATTAATGTCCTCATTTGTATGTTTGGACCGATAAAAAAAGATCAATACTGGGTCCACAAGGGTCAACACTTCGTATTAACATTTCTACTTCTGGTTAACATTTTCGACATTTTATTGGGTGTTCCACATCTTCATGCCATCGCATTGCTATTAAATTCTTTATTTCTAAATTTTGACCAATAAGAAATGTAAATATTGACTAATTGAGTCCAAACACACTTTTTGAGAGACTTACTTATATTTAATTACTCTAGGGCATTGGAGAATTAATTCGTTAAAACTTTAGAATCTCTTTACAACTAAAGCTCACAAAATTGTATATATTTGCCAATATCTCAGAAACAGTTGGTTTTATAAAAATATATTTCATGTAAAAGTTTTAAATTTTTAATAGTAGGCCTACTACAATTTTGCAATGATAAATTATTTAGTATCTCAAATACGGAAATTTCCGCTTCTGTAAAGTTCCCTAAAAGTTATTTTCATGGGAAAATCAAAATAGCAAGTTTATTTATAATCCTAATCAACGCCTAGATACAAGTTTTAATCAAAATCGCTAGAGCCGAATTTGAGAAAATCGATTTTTTTCTCTTTTCAGTCTTTATTGAACTACTATTAATTTTAAGTTTAAACAGACACACAACAGAGGGCATTGCAAAGCCCACTTTTTCGGATTTGGGGGGTCATGAAACGTCGAGATTCATCAAAACATTGAGTTCGATTATTTTTTTTTGCGATCACAATACTTTCTCTACCTGTAAGATAGCGAGAAAGTAAGAAGTCTATCAAATGCTAATATTCTCATGACAGATACTCGGGAACTGTTGATATCACCATGTGAATTAAATTATGATGTGTGTTCCTACTGGAGAGATATTTTATTTTGGACGAAAAAAGTTTAGCTGTAAAACCTACAAAAACACTGGCCTTTTCTCGTACCCCGTACACTCCCAACTTAAATATACATAATATAGAAGGTGGAAATAGTAAATAATTGAAATCGTCATTTCTTTATGCTTGCTACGACAGGCCTAGCAAGCCGGTAGGGGAGCATATATGATTAGAATAAAAACATTACTCAGGCCATAAGCTTGAAACCGTAATATGTAGAGTGTCAATCATGTAAAGTTGACACCTACACAATTAGGCTACGTAAAAATATGAAATTATAATAATTATATTGGCAAAATCCAAAGAAGAGTATTAGATTTGAAATATTTAATAATAATATCCTTCAATATCAACTGTTAGCGACTGGATGGACTCGGATATGATCCACGTGCTCTCAATAGAAAATACTACAAAAGATTTTAATAATACAAATCTGCATAAAAAATACTAAGCTTATAATAGTGGAATCCAAACATGATAATTAAATCAGATACATTTAGGAATAATATGCTTCAAGACTTACTTACCGTGGCTGGATTTGATTGGCTAACGCCAACATGCCTTCTAGCAAAATATTCAACAAGTATGGCGACAGGGTGCTTCCTAACACATCCACTCAGTACTCACTACATCTCCTGTCATGAAAAATAACTCAACCAAGTTGGCCTCACTCCCACGACCCTTGAGCGCCACTGTCGTGGCGGTGTGTCTTTGAACCTCCCCTTTACCTCACCCCTCAAGCTCCAGTCCTTACAATCACCATCTGTGTTACGTTTTTTCTATTTCTTTCTTTTTGTTCCGTTCTAGTCAGAGAAAGGGTATAAAATGAATTAATCTCAGATTCACTTCATGGTATTCAATCACATCACGTCGTTGAAGAAGGAACCTCTCTCCACGAAGGAACCGGTGGCCATGGAGTATTGGACGTGGTTCTCATATTCAATCACATCATGTCGTTGAAGAAGGAACCTCTCCCCACGAAGGAACCGGTGGCAATGGAGTATTGGGCGTGGTTCTCAACGCAGTGCCACCGAGGAAAATCCTCTCCGATTTCTTAAGTATAGAGGTGACGTTAATAAGTCCATATGGCTTAATGGTCTAGTTTAAAGACTAGAACATGTTTATTAAGTTCTTCTGACCTTTTGTTTATCAGCATTGTGTCCTTCAGACTTAGTACAGTCGAGACGACTATCATGTTTATTTCAATTCCTTGTTTCAATCAGAGTGACTAGATTTTGTGTTGGTGTAGTCACAGTAACTCTACTGTTACTTAAGTCCTTCGGACTTGTTATATTGGTTCAAGATACCATGTTTTTCATATATCCATATGGTATAGCTCCGATATAGGAGCCTTGATCTCCAGATGTAATAAGGACTTAGTCCAAATGGTTGCGATTCTCTACGAAAACTATATTTCCCTTTTGAGTCCTTAAGACTACACACTTATTTTTATGGCTACAACCAGGTTGTCTAACCTTTTTCTAGGACCTAGTTGGGTCAATGTATTCAATGTGTTGAATCATTCTGGTTGCCACGATTCGCGTGTGGTATTAGCTTGGGTGCGTAAAGCGCGGAACTCCACTTGTTTCCATATGGGGTCCACGCGGATAATACCTTTTTTCTCTTTGCCCGTTTTTGGCACCTATTGACCGAGTATTAGTATTGGATGAATTAAATTAGTATTGTACCCCAGGGAGTGGGTCATTAAATAATGTACTATTGAATGCTCTGGCCGTACCAATAGCGAAAGGACCGGCCATAGTACTATTTTGTGTAGACACCTGTATGTTAGCCATCTACCAATGTAGTATTTCTATTGCTATTCATTATACATTGTCTCTTAGGATTTTTACTAAGTCCTAATCAAGCAGGCTAGCTTAAATTATAAATGTGTTAATAATATATATATAATTTCTAGTTAACTTTTGTTTATAATTACCTCACTGTTTTTCTATTGGTATCACCTGACCGTAGCCTGGCATCAGTCCAACTGTTTTGTTATTGAACATTGTTCTTCAAGCCTACTGCATTTGATCTTGCCGCCTAGGACTATAGTTTACCCGTGACGCAACAAGACAGTATTAATTTGGAACTTCTAACTTATGCACTTGTATATCTATTGTAATCAAACATATTTTTTATTTTTCTGTTATAATAAATACATTGTTATTTTAATTATTTTATCAATCTGGTTAAAATACTTCCCTTGTAGCCCCAATAATAATGTCACCCACAAAGTTATTGGTGCAAATGGATGTAAATAAATTATTTATGTTTGTATCTCAAAGTCCTAATAACATAGGCTTCCTGACCAATATAAGTTAATTGGATTACTTCATCCAGTTTTACTCTGATGGGCACACCACTGTTTTTGTGAACCACCATCCTAACATCCAAGAGGAACTCTATATCCCCAATTCATCCAATACATTCCACGGTTGCCATGTGTTACCATTTTGTCAAAAAGTGAACGATTGCCATGCTTTTAACAACTCAAATATAAGACCCAGGCAACGTGTAATACTATGGAATCAATCGCCTCGCTTTGGGCGTCGATTGTAAACACTATGGATTAATCATCCCACATTGGGCGTCGATTGAAACACTGCGGATTAATTCCCTGATATAATGCTGTGGTGATTTTAGGTTGTCTATAGCTCCGTGATCAAGCGCCTATCATCACTGTACGGAAAATATACCGTTTAATAAGCTGCTTATAGCTCCGTGTTCGAGCACTAATTAAATCGGTATATTAATATAATTGAAGAAAGAGAACTGTTGATGGCTGTTATTTCACACACGGTTTATTTAAATTACACTTGTTAATTACTTATAAAACATTTAATTGAAATATATACATCACTGTACACTTGTGATATTGATGTGATTTATTTTATGTGTTAGACTGTGACTGAATCGTGCGTGAGCGGGATCCCGGAGATGTCTTAAACATACGCACAATGGTTTATATATAACATACCCCTTGCCTTGTTCTCCCCTCATCAACAGTGTAAAATTCAACTAATAGAAAGAGTCCTGGCGACAGGTTTTGTGAAGGCTAACTTCTTATTGGTATAGAGAAAGGTCGTCTTCTGCCAAATACTATGAAGCTGTTCCCTTTAACAAGAATTGACGCAGTTATTCTTTTAACAAGAAAGATGGTATAAAATATATTATAGTGGTGAAATCCTTTTCACATTGTTTCTGAGAAGCTCGTGTTTTTTCATGGATGAATCTTAAAAGGATACTCTACATATATTACTTTAAATAAAATTTACCTTCATCCATGACTTTTTACATAATTTAGA